>MU968359.1:39097054-39374016 GCA_034641835.2 Pinus albicaulis
AACAACGAATCATATTTAATAAATCTGAACAGCAAACTCTAATTAGTGGAATCGAATAACCAACAATCTGAAATGAACAGCGAAGCTTTACATTTGAAATGAATAGCATAACAATATAAGTTGAAAAGGATAATAATCTCCGTTATGATGGAAAAGAACAGCCACACGATTCAATCTCAACTTATGCAATAAAATAATTCCATAAAATATTCTAACAGCACACTATAAAAACATGAAACTGTAAAATAATGCAATTCAAAAGAATAGGAAATAAATCAAACCATCACACAGCAACAATTGTAAATATATGATACACAGCAGCAGCAGCGTACTCCACCAGAGGCTGGGCCCTTAGCCGCCAGCGGACGCTGCTAGGTTACTTCAGAATGAAAAGAATGAACAGCAACTCCCAAATCATGTATTAATCAGCAAATTGTGGAATCATTACAACAGCAAAGGATTGAGAATTACAGCATGCAACAATCCCTCTCCTATCATGAATAATCCACCATCATTCTTCATCATTTTTCCATCATTTTTCATCCCCAACCATCTCTGATCTCATTTGATCAACAAGAACAAGGCGAATTTGGTTTTGCAGCTGAGATTTGGAGGACGGCCGCAACAACAAATCTGAGAAAATCATGCTCAAAGAACCCTGCGTTTCTCTCAGTACAAGCCGAATTTGGGCAAACCGTTCATTAATAAAGTTAATTGGGTCCGTTCTGGACAAAACCCATGTTCCGAATTTTCCAGATTCTGCTTCATTTGCTCGAAATCTCAACCGCAAAACCGTCACTTCTTATTCCAGCGAATTTCTGAGTTGGCACTTTTAATGATCAAATCTTCAATCTGGAAATTATCTTGGAGGCTAAAAATGGTGAATAATGTTACAACCGATTTATTAAAACTATCATTGATAAAATCATGCATAATCATCAATTTATTAGAAATAAAGGAGAATAAATAATATTCATTCATAGAAGCATAAATCATCATAAAATGGATTTATATAATAAATTATAATAAATGACATGATGAAGAATAGTAGAAATGGGTGGAATAAGTGTTCAAAAGTGATAATAATAATGGCATATTAACGGCCCAACAGGTCCCAAGTTTTTATGATGAATGGTGTTGCACCTGTTTCAATTTCCACACGCTTGAAGGATTACACTGGATCACGCCAGGTAGCTGGGAAGGAAGTCATTGATGGACCACCTCCCCCCTGTCTCTGGTCCTTTAGAAATTGAGAAGCCCAACGCTAAACCCGTTGTAAGGCCACCTTCAAAAGGTGTTCTGCGAAAATATTCCTATAATCCAAACGCCCATGCCGCTCAACACTACAATATTGTTGAGGATTTGGCATGGGCGCCTTCCGCCATGTCTGCGTTGGAAGTGCTTCAAAGTTTCCCCTCGCAACGAAAAACTCTGTTGTCTGCAATCAGTGGAATTTATCCCGCCGATTCTAGGATTCTCACCTTTGACCTGGAAAATTTTGTCCCCCGACTTCCGCATCAAATTGCTCTCATTATACAAGTCGGTATCAACGGCCTCAACATCCACAGAGCCATTGTGGATGAAGGTGCTTCAACCTGTGTTATGTCATCTGCCTGCTAGAAGGCCATTGGCTCTCCAGCTCTTACTTCATCTCCCAATGCCCTAGAGGCATTTGATGGTAGGGAATCAAAACTCCTAGGTGTTCTCAAGAGTTTACCAATCATGTTACAGGGTAAGAAAGTCAACGTAGAAGTAGAAGTGGTTGACGCCAAGCTCAACTAAAATCTTCTTCTTGGTCACAGCTGGACTCACGCCATGCTATGCGTTCCGTCCACCCTCTTCCGCCTTCTGAAGTTTCCTCATGAGGGAAAAATTATCACTGTCGATTAGTGGTCTTTCTTCACCTCATCCTCTGAGAACAACGTACCTTACGTGGATCAGATCCCCAATCCCCCCGAAAGTGTAGGACCTGGACTTTTCAAGGACCCCATCCTAATGGGTATTTTTTTCGTGCCACCACCGCACACCATTCAAGTTAACATGATCTCTAGGTCAGATGACCCTTGGATCATCCCTTCGCTTGAACAGGTGACCTCCTTCGAAGAATCAATTCCTTTAACTCTAGTTGAGATCAATTACTGTGAGATTGTCACTGCATCATATCCTCCTCCTTCTCAACATGCTCCTTTGAGCATGGATCTAGATGTATATTCTCAATCCCCTTAGCTTGGCGATGCAGATTCGCCTGATCCTTTAAGAGAAGTATTCCCCTTTGATGAAGCTATTGTTGAAATGATGTCTCTTGAAGATCTGCCGTGGAGCGATGGACATCATCCTTCCTCGTTCATGCCGGCCTGGGGGCAATGTATAATTGTCTAGAGCGCTTCGCATCTCAGGTTCCCACTCCGCCTCTTCAAACATCGATATTGACTCATGAGGTTCTTTCGGAGGGAAATCTGAGTAACATCACACAAACCAAGCCTATCGATATCTCCGTCAAACCGAGGGTAGTCGAGAACATTCACGTGGGAGTTACTTGTTCTCCTGAAGAGATTCAAGTATAAACGAGCCTTTTTCGCGAATTCAGAGATGTTTTCGCGTGGTCCTATGAAGAGATGCCTAGGATTGATCCCAGTATAGCCGTGCATGAGATTCCCACCTATCCAGGTGCGAAGCCCGTGTATCAGCGTCTGTGCCCAGTGCATCCCTGAAAATCCGCAGCTATAAAGGTCGAAGTTGAAAAACTTCTTAACGCGGGCTTCATATATCCAATTCCCCTCACAGAATGGGTTTCTAATATTGTCCCTGTAGATAAGAAGCAGGGCACTATACGGGTCTGTGTTGACTACCGAGACATCAATCGAGCCTTTCCTAAGGAAAATTATCCCACTCCTTTTATAGATCAGATCATCGATGACTACGCGGGGGGTGAGATCTATTCCCTCATGGACGGCTTCTCAGGTTACAATCAAATTAATATTTTACCCGCTCATCAACATAAGACTGCCTTTATCTATCCGTGGGGTACTTTCGCTTACAAGAAGCTCCCGTTCGGCTTAAAAAACAGTGGAGCTACCTTCCAGTGCGCTATGTCCTATGCTTTCCATGACATACGTCATATTGTTCAGCCGTTTCTAGACGATTTTCTGGCCCATTCAGCTCGGCGTGAGAAACATCCTGAACACCTCTGCCAGATTTTTCTCCGCTGCAGACGTTACAATATTAGGCTCAATCCTCACAAGTGCGTCTTCTGCGTATATTCTGGTCGTCTTTTGGGATTCATCGTCTCCAAAGACGGAATTCACCTTGACCCCCTCAAGGTCAAGGCCATTGTTAACCTCCCATCCCCATCCTCGTTGCATCAACTTCAGAGTCTACAGGGGAAAGCCAACCTCTTATGTCGCTTTATTCCGAACTGTGCGTAAGTGGCCAAGGGGTTTATGTGACTTTTGAAACAGGACGTTCCCTTCCATTGGGACGAGATTGCTCAGTAATCCTTCGATAAAATTAAAACATTTCTTGTCAATGCTCTGTTAATACGTCCTCCTGACTATCATCGCGATTTCACCCTTTATTTGGCTACCACGTTTAGCACGATAGCTATGGTTCTAGTACAGGATGAGAATGACAGAAATGAACATGTAGTTTACTATTTGTCTTAGAATCTTCTCAACACTGAAACGCGATATGCCCACGTCGAGAAGTTTGCGCTTGCCGCAGTCCAAGCCGTTCAGCGCTTCTGCCATTTTCGACTGTAACCCCATGACATACATCTTGTCTCGACAATTGCTGGGGGGAAAGTACTCCAAATGGATTGTCATCCTTTAGGAGTTCGATTTGGAATTCACTACCGCCAAATCGACAAAATCACTAGTTTTTTCTGATCTTATCTGCTCTCTCCCGACAGACTCCATTCCATCCCAATTCGAGGATAACATCCCGTATGAAACGCTCTTTCTTATCAGCACTCGTGATCCATGGTACGGTGAAATCATCATGTACCTTCAGACATCCACTTTTCGGTCCTAGTTGATGAAGGATGCTCGATGTTGCGTTTGGCATCAATCTCAACCATATCTCATTGTCGGAGATACCTTGTATCGTGTCGGAGTTAATTCTGTGCTCCGCCGATGCTTGACCCTGGAAGAGGTTGAGAAAGTTCTGAATGAATGTCACAGTGGTGCCTGTAGTGGTCACATGTCTGGATATGCTACCACCCAGAAGATTCTGCGTGCCGGTTACTTCTGGCCGTCTATATTCAAGGACTATATGGTTGTAGTTCGGAAATGTCATGCGTGTCAGGTCTTTCAGCGCAAGATGCGTGCACCACCCCTACCTTTGAATCCTGTCACTACCGTAGGCCCTTTTGCCAAATGGGGCAAATATTTTATGACATGTAACCCTCACTCAGCCGAGGGGCATGCTTATATAATCGTTGCCGTGGACTAATGCACTAAGTGGGCCGATGTGATGCCTACATTAGCTGTTGACGGTAAGACAACCGCTCAATTAATTTTCAACCATGTAATTACGCGTTTCGGAGTTCCTCAGGCCATTTTCACTGATCATCGCACTCATTTTCGGGATTACATGATGACAGAGCTGACATCGAAGTTGGGCTTGCGTAATGACAACTCAATGCCATACTACCCTCAGGCGAATGGCCAGGTTGAGGCCGTGAACAAGGTACTGGTCACGATGCTTTAACGAACGATTGGTATTCAAAAATCCAATTGGCATCACCAATTATTCTCAGCTCTCTGGGCCTACCGAACGTCTGTAAAGAGCGCAACCGGATTCACACCTTTTCAGCAGGTGTATGGTCTGGAAGCGACTCTCCTGGTTGAATGTGAGATCCCTTCGCTGAAGTTAGCTGTGGAATTATTGCTCAACACTTCCCCGGAGGAAGAACGTCTCCTGTATCTGGAACGACTGGATGAAACCCGCCGCTTGGCTTCTTTGGTTATCGAAGCACATAAAAAGCGGGTTAAAGCCCATTTTGATCAATCGGTTTCTCCACGTTCTTTCATTGAAGGGGACTTCGTCCTCTTATACGACCAAGCACACGATAAACTTGGAGTGGGAAAATTCCAGCTCATGTGGCATGGAATCTATATCGTCAAACGAGTATTAAAAAATGGGGCCTATGAGCTAATCAACTATGAAGGTATTCCTCTGGCGCAGCCCAGAAATGGGCTGTACCTCAAGAAGTACTACACTTGAATTATTCTTGTGTGGTGTGTGTACATAAGTGAGTGATTTCTTTTTTTGTGCATGTGTGGTGTGGTGTGCTTTGTAAGCGTATTTCTGTTGATTGGGTCTTCCTGATTGTGCAGATGTCTATTACTCCTTTTGTCGGTTTCGCGGATGGTGCCTCCCGCAGTACCAAGAATTTGTCCTCCGCAGCCTAGGTAATCTACAATCCTGCTGGTGAGTTAGTAAATTTGCAAGGTGTTTATCTAGGACCTACCACAAATAATGTCGTGGAATATAGTGCCGTTTTTGAATTATTAAACGAGGATGTTAACCTTAGTATTCGTGCATTACTTGTGTATCTGGACTCGCAGCTTGTAGTGTTACAACTCAATGGTCATTATTCAGTTAGGAACCCATCCATTTTACGACTGTATCTACGTATTAATTTACTGGAAAGAAATTTTGATTACATTACATATCAACATATATCCAGACACATGAATGCGTTAACAGATGTAGTAGCTAACATGGTTTTAGATAGACATTTACGCAACTTGTAAAAAACATCATCATATGTAAAAAGATCCATCGAGAAATATATATATATATATATGTTGAAATGTTTGCAGTTTGTGTGCATCACATAAAATTCAAAAAATATACATGTCTGTTTTAATAATAGCCGGAGACAACATGTCTCTAAAAAATGTGCAAATGAAAAGCCTGGATGACTAATCAGCGTGGTGCTCATGGTAGCATGTCACTTCCCACACCAATCGCCTCAGTAAACGATGAAGGCGACTAGGCACCCCCACGGTGTGCCTCTGATAAGCCAATGGGACATCTGCTAGACGAGAATAATCTGGGATCCCACGGGCGATTCCCTCCAAGTTCTGCACTAGCTCACTCCCCTCGCCACCCTCGCCCTGAGGATCATAGGCAAGCGGGGTCCTTTGTGCGATCAACAACATCCCGGCGGGCCTCTCTGGGCCAACGTCTGCATACACATAGGATTGTTTGTTAAGACATGCATGTATACCCAAAAAAATCGTAAAATACACAAAATAAAAAAGAGTCTTACCCAGCTCTTCGTCCCAGTATTCTCCCTCCGAGAGTGGAAGATCTTGGTCTCCCGTGAAGTCAGTACCGACATAGGGCCAGTCCTCTATGACGATCAGTTGTCGCCGAAGCCATACAAAGAACTCGGGCCTCCATGACATTTGCTGGCCCCATCCTGATCTGGGCATGAGTGCTGCCCATCGAGCCATCTGTGGCTCCCTCAATGGTGGCTCAGCGACTATCGCCCCCTGGCCCTGGAAGATTGGTAATCATTCGAGGATGAATGATACCAAGATAGATCCGTACCCAAACTGCTTCATTTTGGCCTTCTTACACTTCATCAACTACTGTTTGATGTTCTTTATTACGGTAGTGGCCCAATCGAATAATGTTGGGTTCATGCATTCTAATGCTAAGAGGAGATGTGTTTTAGTAGCCTCGTGCGGCGCTTGCGACCCCGCAACCCGCAGAATGGTATGGAGCACCAACCTGAGTGCTAGATTGGGAACTGTGTGGATGTCAACTTTCCCGCTTCCTGATCCTGTCTATGCCCCTGGGCACACTCTTTCAATCACCATTGATATTTTCTCCCCCGAGGGCCCAGTACCTGTCATTATTGGGACTGGACCTCTCCGAGACAATCTAGTTATGAAGTAAACATCAGATACTTCGAGCTTCAACACTTGGTCCCGAAGCCTAAACTTCTCTTCGTTCTCGTCCCAAATACTGATTAAGTACTGCAGTAATTCAGGTTGTGCCCTAAGACATGGTGTTAAGAAGAACTTTTTTAAGCCGCAATCCTGAAGAGCGTTCATACATGCTTCGTTCTCCATGGCCATTTCATATTCTTCACTATGCTCCATTTCTTTCCATTCAATCACCATTGTGACTGTGTTTCTGCACCAAAATGGTCACAAACACTTTATTAGATCCCTTGAACTCTCAAAAATCCTGATGATTGGTTCACTTTTTGTAAAAATTGAGCGGAAATTTAGGTTGCGCCATTGGCGCGATTGTTTTTCTGACAGTTGCGCCAACTGGTGCGACCCCTTTGCAAAAAGGAGCCAATTGGCGTGGGTCCACGCCCGATACCTGTGCCAATTGGGCAAGCCCTAAATTTGCAAATATCCCCTCAAGGATCCAAAATCACAGTGGAATTCTATAAAAATTGGATTAAAACATAGCTAAGGGAAGCACCTCTTACCTGGAAAGAACGAGAACTGAATTGATGTACTGGATCGTCCACAATCGTTGCCGCAAGTTCGCACAAGAAAAACTCACTGTTGCTCTCCACAAGAGGTAAAATGTAAAAGTAAATATGTTTTTAATATTTTTGTCATATTTATAACTTTTCAAGATCAAATTAGGTTTTGAAGCTTATTTTTCCATTTTGTCGAAAAATGGGTTTTACGCTTGCTTTCTTGTGCAGAAACAGGTTTTCACATGACTAGGACGACGACACGAGTTGTATTTTATACTTTTTTTCGGACTTGGTAAAAACACGAAAAAGTCACTACTTGAGTCATCTTTCAGCTCTTTTTTGACTCTCTAAACATGAAAAGATTGCCGAGTCGCTTGTCGTTTTTATCTCGTTAAATTGGCTGCGAAACGACATCTACCCAGTATACGTTTACCCCTTTTTTGGGCTGGGATAGATTATTTACGAAAAAGGAATACCCTAGCCTATCGTGACTAGGAGGTTTTCTCAGACACAGTTTTCTACCTTTTCGGATTTGAGGAACTATCTACGAAAAGGGACTATTGGAGTTTATTTTTCCCTGTCTTTTCAAATTCTCTAAACATGAAAAGACGCCGAGTTCTTCCTTTGTCAGACTCGTTAAAACCTGATGACATCGGACTCCGTCACAATGACGTTACTCGAGTTCCTCCTTCCTAGGGCTCGTTAAATGTACTAGGTTAGATTTGTCCAAAGGATAAAATTATACCACAAGCATATGCTATCCCCTTCAAGCTTGTTCTCAAAAATAATTGGGGTACTCGCTAGAAATGGTGGGGAAAAATGAAGCCAGTATCATCGTCATGTTTGCAGTATGTCACTCTTGAACATGACACTTGTCTGCATTCGTGTTGGGTTGGGGACATCTCATCTTATTATTTTCTTGCCTCCATGGGTTTGGGTTATCCTTTTTGACCTCTCATTTGCTGATCTTTGCCTCGTCATCATGACCTTAGATCTTTTGATGTCAAATACTTCCAAATCCAGTGTTGTGTCGCCGATATGTTCAAGAGAAGTTGAACTCTACAGTTCTCAACCCTCCTATGATTCTCTACTGATCCTGATTCACAAACATTATGTTCCTTTGTCTCGCGTCGATGATGTGGGAAACACTATGGCCCACCTTTGATTAAGGTCACTATCTGTTGACTTCAGCTCATTATCCAGGAAGCTGATCTAGAGACTCCATCTAGGTACCTTGGAGCCTGCATGCCTCAATGGCAGGTTCTTCGCATTCGACGTAAGGTTTTAATCATTGACCTTCGATCGAATGATTCTGAGGGTGTTCGACACCAGCTCACTGTTCACATTCCATGGATTGTACCTATAGTACCTTGAGGTCCATTGTCATTATTGGTGGTTCCTCTCGCATCTGTTAACGGCTCTCATCATTGGCTGGTAATCAGATGATGTTCTTGCATGTTCAACTTCAGCTCACATATTCACATGCTAGGACTTGTACTCTGTTCAGATCGAGATGGAGAGAAAGACACTGGGTTTTGTCTGATGGAATCCAGGCTGCGGATTTTGTGGATTATCATGATTGGTTACATGACTCATTGATTGGATGTCTGCGACCATACCTGAGTCTGCTTATTGATCCTTTCTAGATGGCTGCGTCCATGCCTTGGATCCTGATTATTGTATACTCTATTGTGGATGGCTACGCCCATACCACACATAATTTATTTGAGATATCAGTTGTACTTGTCTACACAGGTTTTTCGACGACAGTGTTTTTAGTTGCGCACGTTCTCATAAAGCATTTCACCCCTCTCTCTCTCTCGGGCCTCATGATTTAGGGGGCATCTGTTACACATTAATTTGTCACCGTCCCTACAATCCCCCGTCTCACACATTGGAGGGCCTTTTCCATGACCTGTGAGCAGTGAAATAACCTGAAACCACTTTCATGGCATCCACCTTGACAAGGACAATCATTCCTCTAAAGAAAGTTTCCTTTGAAAACCCTAAAAACTGATCTTTGGGCTTGGCACGACTAGCCAGTTCAGCCCTCGCGCCAATGGGGAAAATCCACCAAAGAGGGCGCGCCAACTGGCGCTCTGTCCTAGTGTGTTGCTCGCGCCAAGCTTAATAAGGATTGTTTAAAAAAAAATAAGTGGCGGAAGTTTGATTCCAACAAACTCCTGAATGAGTCTCTAAAATGAGTTGGGAGGTTTGGCTCCGGATCTCCATGTAGGGGAGGTGGGTTCCACCTATCATGGAAGCTTCCTTGAGGATAGGGCCAATCCCACAATTGTAGGGATCCAAACTCCCCTTCCACCATCTATATAAGCTTGCCATTTTCCCTTAGCAAGCTAGAAGCAAGAGCTGAATCTGTAGCAAGGAGACTATCGCCAGACAGCCTTTGAGAGCCAAGCTGAAGAGAGAGAGCTTTATCCCATTCCCGACGAGCTTCATTGAGACATGCTCCAATGTCGACCCCGCTGAAGGGAGATCCAGCGTCAGAGCCTTGGGTTGTATCTTTCTTTCGTTATTATTAATGATAAGCGACTTTGATTATGGTTTCATTCATGTGTATTGTCTTTGATGCAATGAATTACATCCTCTCTGACTGATGTATGGTTACAAGATTTAGATTCTATGCTGTGTATCATTGTGTTTCTTCGCATGTGTGCAGGTGTTTGGATGTGTTAAGCGGAAGGATCGTGATCTGCCAAAGCGGAGGACGGGAAGTGTCATCCTTTCTTCAATGACCATTGCGTAGGACCTGAGGTTAGCAACTCGTTATGTTTTGTCTTTTTTGTAACTAGAGACCTGCATCACTGCGTGTCTGATTGTTGCTAGACCTGATCTGGGCTAGTAGGGTCTGCCTCTATCCGCAGAGGGGATTTACCTCGCCAACAGTGGGTAATGATGATAGTGGGAGAATATCTCCCTCCTCCTTGAGTCTACCCAAGACTCTCTGTGCTATACCCTGACCTCCCAATGCTCCCACTCCTCCTGGACCTATGAGTGGTGCAACATGTTGTGAGACATTTCTCCCCAACTCCTGATCAAGTGGCCTCCCAGGTGGAATGCCACTAAAAATTAATGTCTCATGGGCCAAATTCATATGCATAATAGATCATACTGTGAGCCTTGCTTCCACTGCGCAAATCCAACTCTTTTTTCTGTGTAGAAGTTGTTTGCGAGGGATATGTGTGCATGTCCCTAATCATATGATTTTTGGGTACTCCTCTCAATGATGCCAGGGCCCCTCCAATTTGAGAAAATTCTCCATTCCCACCTCTTGGTGGTGGTGGATCTTCTCCTTCTATCCCAACGCTCTGACCTCCTTCTGGTTCTTCTTCTTCTTCCTCCTCATCATCTGAAAATACCTCTATATAGTGTGCCTTTCCTGCTGCACATCTATGTCCAGGTGCCCATGATTTTTGGTATGTGAATCAAAGATTCCTTCTCCTCAAGTCTCTTTGGACATCATCACTAAGAGGTACTTTGTTTTGGATCTCTTTTGAAAAAGGAGCCTTCTCATCTTTCCCTTTGATGGAAAAGTGGGATTTTTTTGAAATGTTGCATTTGCTTTTGGCAAGGAATCTTATAGATCTCTAGCCCTCTTAATGGAATCTTGAAGGGTAGTGGGTTTGGTAGATTTAACCAACCCATGTAGAGGTTATTCTAGCCCATCAATAAACATATAGACCCTCCTTGCTGTAGATAAATCAGGAACCATAACATAAATATTTAGAAATTCAGAAACATAAGTTTTTGGATTACTTGATTGTTTGAGCTTTGCTAGCCCCATGAAAGGTGCCTCTGGGTCTCTTTGATCAAACCTTTCCACCAACTTCCTTTTGAAATTCGAATATGCAGTCACATTGGCATGACCTAATGTGGAAAGATCATGAAACCACCAATCATGTGCCTCACCCTCAAGGTGCAGCGCTGCTATTTTTATGGTATCCATCTCCGGTACTTGGTTCAGCTGGGAGTAGATGTCTAGTTTCTCTACCCATGATTTAGCAGTGCATTTTTATGACCCATCAAAGTTGGGTAAGAAAATCCTGCCCATAGTCCGGTGCAGATCATGATTCTGTATGAATCCTCCACCTCTATTTTGATGTCGTGGTCTCCTATTGTCCTTAATCTGACAAAATCCTTGAAAACTCAAATGCTCCTTTAATCTCTGAGATTGAGACTCATACTCCAGAAAATAGTCTTCAAGAGTTTCTTGTTCTTGAAACCTTCCATTCCCACTGCTAAAAATGTAGGCATTGTAGAGCATTGGGAAACCTGCTGCTTCACTCGTTGATCACTCTCGTGATGAGAAATGCCAAAGCCTTCACCATGTAGAAACCATTTAGGGGATTATTTATGTCTATCCATCCTCATCTCCTTTATTTATCTTTCAATGTCTTTCATAGTTCGAAGAAGAAGCTTAGGAAAATCCTTCTCCTCATCTTCTCTTGATAAAGGGGTTTTACCCTTGTCTTCTTTATCATCTGTATAATCATATTTCTGGTTTCTTCTGAGATAGCTATTCTCTCTATCCATGATAGGATCTCCTTATTGTGACATATTGGCTTAATATGCGTAGGCTGAGCCAATATTATGCTCTGATACCACTGCAATATTCCCAAATGGGAAGAGTAGGAATATAGTGCATAAACAGAGAAATAATAGTGAAGATCAATGCATAAATATGAGAGACCAAAATGGAGCCTTCTTATTCATCATAAAAATGGAAACATGTACAATACAATGAGGCACAAATAATACAACACAAGCCCACAAGCCTCCAATAGATAAAACCCCTAAAAATGAGGCATTGCTACTATACCAAAATGCTGGAAGACTGCTACACAACAGTCATAAGAGAACTGTTACAACAAATGAATATAAAAAAATATGTAATGGTTGATATATGCCTCAAGAGATAATATACAATGAATATCAAGGCTCTATACAACCTCCAAAAATAACCCAAGAGGGTTTTCAGAAATACACCAAAATACAAGATGTGAACCCAAGCCCTAGGGCTGAAGATTCACTGAAACTACACAGGTGGAAATATGTGGCTTATCTGATGTAGAAAATAATATAGCCTCCTCCAATATCTCTCCAGATGAAAGGCTGTTTCCTTCACTTGAAAACCTTCTCCCCAAATGGTGTACTGAAACCACCCCTGCAACTCCTCCCTAAAATAACGCAGTCCAAGACAGAAACTAATCCAAATGGAGAATGGCATCCACCCATGGTATTCATCCACCCATAGAATTTACCCATGGTATTATAATTAGCATCGACCCATGGTATTCATCCACCCATGGTATTTATCCACCCATGGTATTCATTCACCCATGGTATTGTAAGTGAGATCCACCCATGCTATTTACCCACCCATGGAATTTAGTTGTGGTATTAGAACAAAAAAATGCTATAAGTAACAAGTCGCATTTTGTAAAAGGACATATTTTTCACCACAATGTAGTTTCTACAGTTATTCTCTGTTTTAATAAAACAAGTTTCTTTGTGGTTTTATTTGCTTTGTGTTCTCTCTTTTTTTTGACATTCTAATTTTGCAGATCTTATCAGATCCATTTCAATTTTTTTAGATCTTTGGGGCCTCACCCCCAAGATCTAGATCAGTGGTATCAGATTCAGGTTACGAATCCATGGGAATGAGGGTTTGAAGCATATTCCAGTTTCAATGTTTTGCAGCAATCTTCAACAAACTCCATGATTTTTTTGGGCGGCGAGTTTGCAGATAAGATCTGAAAATTTTGGTGAAATATTTATAAAAAAAAAGACCATATTTGGATTTCTTGCACAAAAATACCCAAATTCAAAAAAAATATCGGCCGAATTGGATTTCGGATGAAGGAGATATCGACCATTCAAAATCAGCAATGTTGCAGCGATTTTTCTGGCGACAATTCATGGATGGAGGCTCTCCCATCATTTATTATAGATTTAAGTGAAAATTTTCAGATAAATTGTTATATATCTGCACTCCCCTTGAAAAATCACCTGATTTCAAAAAAGCAATCGGTCGAATCGGAGTCTGGACGAGGGATTTATTTCTGATTTAAAATCAGCTATTTTTTTAGACATTTTGTGACGATGGGACAATTCCAGCATGAATATGACAGTCTAGGTTCTCCAGATATCGATTTCAAACACATGAGAAGATGCAGAATGATCATTCCATTTCCAAAAACAGGCTATAATAAATATTCTGAGTTATATTGACCGATTTATGCTCATTTTAAATTTGGAGTAGAATTTGGAGCGGGTTCCCTTTAGAGACGTGCCCTCCCACCCCACTTTAGTACACATCTGCTTCACATTCATCCATTTCAGCATAGCAGAAGTTGTCTTGGATTATTTGGAGACATGCCCTCCCACCCAAGCTATGTAGGCACCTGCTACTTCATCAGCAATTAGCATCACAGTTATGGGTTAACCGCACAAAATCCTTCTCATAGAAGTCCATTTGCTAGGCCGCACACTGTTAGTAACATAGTTTGTCACAAGCATTACAAGAAATCTCTATCCTCAGATCTTCGTTTTTCATGGTTTTGGTTCATCCACAAAGCCACACTTCATTGAAGTCCATTTTCTAGGCCGAACACTTTCAATATTACAGTTGGTCACAAGAATTACAGGGTATCTCTATCCTCGAATCTTCGTTCATCACAGTTATGGGTTAACTACACAAAACCCTTATCTTCAATGGCTCTTCATATTCAACAAAGGCTTCTTAGGAGGGAACTTCATGTAATGGGGACCATTGCTTCTTAAGAAGGGAGGAATGATCCAAATGGAGAATGGCATCCACCCATGGTATTCATTCACCCATGGAATTTACCCAAGGTATTGTAATTGGCATCGACCCATGGTATTCATCCACCCATGGTATTTATCCACCCATGGTATTGTAAGTGACATCCACCCATGGTATTCATTCACCCATGGTATTGTAAGTGAGATCCACCGATGGTATTTACCCACCCATGGAATTTAGTTGTGGTATTACAACAAAAAAATGCTATAAGTAACAAGTCACATTTTGTAAAAGGACAGATTTCCACCATAATGTAGTTTCTATAGCTATTCTCTCTTTTAATAAAACAATTTTCTTTGTGGTTTTATTTGCTTTGTGTTCTCTCTTTTTTCTGACATTCTAATTTTGCAGATCTTATCAGATCCATTTCATTTTTTTTAGATCTTTGGGGCCTCACCCCCAAGATTCAGATCAGAAATTGTGCTGTAGGGGCTAATGATAGTGTGGCTTGGTGCCAAATGTTGCAACAAGGCTCAAGGGACTTTATTACTAGCCTCCCAATGGAAAGAAACCTTCCTCCACTGAAATCTAGCTCAGAAATCACCCAAATGTATTCCCCATTGCCGCAACCTGCAACATAGCACAACCCTCTGCAAAAACTGCGTTGTAGATGAAAGATGGAGCTTGGACTGATGCCAGAATATGGAAATGTAGTGCAATAAATTCTCCTAAGTAGGAAATTGAAGTCCCCCGAGGATGAGATGGGATTCCTGCTCGGGAACACCCTGTGCTAAAAAACGCTGCAGTCTTAGCTAAACAAATGAAGAGAGCAAACAAGTCTTAACAAACCATATCAAAATAATAATCTAAACCATATCCTCTATGGCTGTCATCCCCTTCATTATATAAGTGGTGAGCTTCCTCACCCTCGGCCCCACTCATTAAAGCCACTACTTCCATGCATGGAGTTTCCCTCCAAAACTGCATTGTCCCACAACTAATGCCACTCCTCCATGACAACGTTGTTGATTTGGTCAAAGTTGACCCAGTCTACATGCTCCAGGCCATTTTCACAAAGAAGGGTGCTTTATCAAGCCATTAAAGTGATCTCCATTCACATTAGCAGTGATTTATTCCTACTAAGGAGATTTATGGGTCTCCATACCCTCTTATTCAACAAATTAAGAAGCAAAAGAAAAAATTAATATTCCAAATAACTCATGGCTAATTTGGAATATTACAGAGAGATTCTCTCCAACTAGTTAGCCTCCTATATTGGTGTGTGGTTGAGATATTCACTCAACAAAGATATTTTATGTCCAATATAGACTAACTGTCTTGAGACATAGCTTGATGTATTTATATTGTATCATCATTCTTTGTGAATATACATTCAAGCTTAAAATCATTTTCCGCCAAGTTTATGGTCTCTCTGATATTATTTATTTTTATTAATTATCTTCAAAAAAATTATGTGCTTTAACTGTGGGTGGTAATGTTAGTCTGTATGCCACTTCCCCCACTCTATCTAAGATATGAAATGGCCCACATAATCTTAGTTACAAATTGGCATAAGATCTATTCCTTAATGAATTATTCCTTGGTCTGATGCAAAAGTAAACATGTTCTACTAGAAATGATTTGTGCATTCTTTGTTGATCTACAAAAATATTCCTGCATATCTTGAGCTATTTTCAATTTATTCCTAATATAAATTACTTCATGTTCCATTTCCTTAAGTTGGTTGAATATGAACCATATTCACTGGATCATTCTAGTTGATATGTGTATTATGTTGGGTGCGGAGCCTGATTATCTTCCTGATTCAGAGCTCTTGTTTCAGCTACGTTTGGAGCCGAGTCCCCGACGTGGGGGGGGGGGGGGGTGGGTGAGGAGAGGCTTTCCCACCACTAGGAGCACCACCAGGGGGGTCCATGGGGGATGGAAATTTTCCTTGTAAAATGTTGTAATTTCGTAGTCAATCTGGGCCGTTCATTAGGAAAAATATTTGACGGTATAAGTTATGTTAATTTATGTTTTTTTGTCTTAGAAGGAAACCATCAGTTTATATGAGGGAATTGCATCGTGACTGTGTATTATTATATCCAAGAAAAAGAGAGGAGACTTTGTGAGAGTGAAGAGGAAATTACAATGAATTTGTTGTAGGTTGTATCTTTTCGTTTTTCTGGATAATGTAGAAGGAAAGACTGGTTGTTTCTCCGTGGACATAGCCCAAATTTGGTGAACTACACATATCTGTGTCTCTCTTTTTTTAATATTTTCTGTTTTCATGTTTCTGCAATATTTTATGTGTTCCATTTCTCTTCTATTTAATTTATAACAACTTGTGTACGTAGCCAAAATTGGGCGAACCATGTATATCTGTGTCTCTCTTTGTTTTATGCTTTTCGGTTTTCATGTTTCCACAATATTTATGTGTTCCATTTCTATGTTATACAATTTATAACATATTACATTCCCTACCATACAAAGTCTAGAAAAGACTCATTTTCAGTGATCCTTGGTAACCATTGTTGTAAGAAAATTCTACCAAAGGTTGGAACTCTTCCCACCTCTTAAGCTAAAACATAACATACACTCTGAGCATGACCTCCAACACCTTATCAACTCTTTTAATTTTTCCATTCGTCTGAGGATGGTATGTTGTGTTGAAATATAACTCTATCCCAAAACCAACAAATAATGCTTTCCAAAATTTCAAAGTAAAATTGGAATTCCTATTTGAGATGATCTTCTTGGACATGTTATACAATATTTTCTCATACTCCATTTTGTGTCATCATGCCACTAGTGTCGAAAAACATGTTCTCCATTAAGCATGTCTAAAACATACCTGAAGATGTGAAAGAAGACTTGATTTAAAAATATTATGAAAATCTTGTCAAAAACCTTGCTTTACAAGCCCAACATGCTTTGCACTACTAATGACCCGCACTTTTCACCTTTTTCACCACATGTGTCTAGCATTGGTAGCGCGATTTTTTTTAGGAAAAACCTGCGCTAGTCCTCTTCAGGAATTTTTCCAAAAAATGAAGGAGAAGCTTCCCTTACTATAAGCCTCGAGAATGATGTCGTGGTTTCAGGTTGTTGATGATAGGAGCGAGATCTCCCATTCATGGCTGTTACACCATTTTTTGGTCATCTAATCTATTACCATTAGATGGACCCAAGTACACCATGTAAGACCAATTTTACCCTAAGTAAAATTGCCTTCACTATGTGAAAATAACTTAATAAACCACATTTATTAGGTTGTTTATGGTCTAAACAGGAAACCCCAAAAGGAAATATTAAACAAACCTATATTTGTTTGATTTTCCTCATGGAATAATTAATTAAACCATAATTTAATTATTATTCCCAATCATGTTTAACCCAAAAACAAATAAATTAATTAGATAAACCTTCATTTATCATAATTATTTAAATCTTATTTAGATAATATTCCTTGTTAAATATGACCAAATCACCCACAAATAATTAAATAAATCATTATTTATTTAATTATCTTTCAACCACTTTCTTAAATAATTAAATAAATCATTATTTATTTGATTATCTTCTAACCGCTTCCTTAAAAAGATAAATAAATCATTTATTTATTTATTTTTGACAAATCAAGGGATTTTACCCAAGTCAAATACCTTTTCCCTCCAACAAATATAATAAAATATTCCACAAAAAGTGGATCTAGATCTGGTTAACCCATGCACCAAGATCTAGAATGACCCAATATTTTGTTATAAATAGGAGGGTTTTTCCTACCATTCTTCACCTTTGTTGCCTATTAGATCACTCTGGATCTATACACTTGGTCACCATTTTCTGCCATTTGCTGTGTGAGCTCCCTTTGAGTTCCATTCTTTGTGTGGGTTTTCTACACCAACAAGAGAGAGAAATCTTAGATCTGAAGTGCTGAGGACTTCCAAGAACCCATCCCACTGAGGAGAATTGGATACACCTTCTTGTTTTCCTCCCAGGTGCCCGATTAATATAAAAATTCTTTCAAAAATTGTTCTTTTCTTGTCTATTGGTATATGGAGCAAACCCTTGTTTTTTCTGCTTAATGTCTTTCCATGCATAGATCTGGTTTTTGCAGCTCTTTTATGTTCAACTAACCGCAAATCTGAAGATATTGGCAGCCAATTTTGTTGTTAGGGCTATTAGTTATGCGTAGCTAAAGTGGTCTTTTTCGTACACTTCGACAAAGGATTCATACTAACAAATGGCGACTCCACACAGGTTTTAAATTACGACCGCTGTCGTTTTTCATATTCCTGCATATCCAGCTACTTCAGACCCTAGGGTTTCTTTTTCAGCTTTTTGTTTTTCCTATTTTTATGTTGTTTTTCTCACATAAAACCCTAAAACATTAAAATTTCTAACTTCTGCGTGTTTCTAGCCCTATTGCGCAGGTGACAGACATCAGCCGTAGCTGAGACGACATTTTTTTTTTCTGAAATCTGCCTCCGAGAGTGCCGGAAGTGCAGGTCGCACTTTTTTGCCCAAAAACTGCGACCTGGAGCTTTAGGTCGCAGAAAACAGCCCCAAAACTGCGACCTTAGCGAAAAACAGGTCAAAAACTGTGACCTGGACATTTTTCTGCTGTTT
Organism: Pinus albicaulis; assembly: GCA_034641835.2. Taxonomy (NCBI): domain Eukaryota; kingdom Viridiplantae; phylum Streptophyta; class Pinopsida; order Pinales; family Pinaceae; genus Pinus; species Pinus albicaulis. The sequence goes on from MU968359.1 coordinate 39,115,927, forward strand.
TTCTGAAAATTTTCTGGGTTTTTCTGAAGCTTCTGTAAGGGTTTTCTAGCCTCTGTCTCAACCCATTTCAACCTGTTTCTGATCTGCTTTTGCTCATCTAAGTGGGAACCTAGCCCCCTAGGGCTTCAGTACCCTCCACTTTTTGTGGAAGAGTTTTAGCTGTTTCAAGTGTCTAATTTTTCAGAGTTTCAGCCTTCCCTTTTTCAGATCTGATACCTCATCCTCAGATCCCTTTAAATCAACTTTTCTTCCTTTCAAATCACCTCTTGTAGTTTTGTTTGGACCTCCCTTTAGGACCTCCTCCCCGTCCCTTCCGCTTTTTGCTGATTTCCTCCTTTTTCCAGCCACCTTGCCTCTACCTCTTGGCTGTGATCTGCACCTCTTTTCAGCAACTTTCTCCTTTAGATCCCTGTCCCTTTTGACCCTAGATTTATTGGCTTCTTTTTAAGTGTGTTTTGATTAGATTTTTTCCCTCTTTTAGATTAGTTTTGAGAGACCCACCTTTTTGGGTTGAATCGATGCAATAGTATTTGTTAATTTTCTGTTATTTCAGCATTATATACTGTTCTCTGCAGATTTATTTTCAGTTACGTAGCACACTTTTTCTCTTGCTCTCAAAATGAAAAGGGTTTAAAAATTAAAATTAACGCATGCCACACACTCACCCTAAGCGAAGAAGAGCCTGGTTTACACCGCCAGGCAAAGACTTTAAAATCAATTGACACTGCACCTATCTGCCCTTGTTTCGACATTGTAATCACTTGATTCTGCCCCTCCGTGCCCTTGTGGTCGCTCTTCTTCCCCTTGTGTCGTGTTTGTGTTGTCATCATTGCGCCCCCAAGGCGCACTTCCCGGAGACTTCTTGGCCTTCACCCTCAGTTTCTAGTCGATCGACCTGCTCCGTCCTGCCGTCGTCGAGCCAATCCTCCTCCGAGTCCGCACTCCGACTCCTCTTCTGATTCTTTGGGTTCTCCTTTTCCTTCTGGTTCTCCCCCTGTCACCTCCACTATGTCTGGTCCAGGGCCTAACACTAGCGGGAATCCCGGCCCTAATGCCGGGACTACTACTAGCGGAACCACCACAGGAACTACCTCGGCTGCACCCTTGCTCCCCTTCTTGGCAGGCCTCAGCCTCCCCGATTTGGACCGGTTGATAAACGACCCTATACACCATGATGCTAGTTGGCCTGCTATGCCGACAAAGCTCCCTTCCGACATCCCAAAGTTTGAAGGCCGTGCTGGAGAAGATCCTTCAAATCATGTTCGATCTTTCCACATGTGGTGTTCATCTACCTCCATTACCGATGACTTTGTTCGTCTTAGATTGTTCCAACGCACGCTTACAGGCGAAGCTTCTAAGTGGTATGTTGATCAGCCCACTTCCTCCCATACCACCTTTGCAACTCTTGCCCGAGATTTTTTATCTTACTTCCAGCTTCCCCTTCGTTATGACACTGGTATCGAACTCTTGACTTCCTTCAAGCAAACCTCTTCGACCCGCCTTTCTACCCATGTCCAGGAATGGCGAAGAAGACAGAGCCTATGTCAATCTCCTACCTTCGAAGACCGTGTCTACATGGACTGGTTCCTTAGATCTCTCTTGTCCCCTATTGGGAAAGATGTCGCATCGCATTTTCCTCAAACCGAAGAAGATGCCCTCCAAATGGCATTAAAGTATGACCTGATCTACGCTCAGACAGGTTATGATCCTACTGTCCTACCTACTCTCCCCAAACCCAGTGATACCCATACACCGGGGGCACCTCATGCCGCCAACAGTATCGTTGGATCTATCTCTCATCCATCCGCTCAACCTCTCATGAGCTATGGTTTTCCTGGGGGAGGGGGCACCACTCCCTGCACTTCTCCCCCTCCCGGTAGCACGCATCCGGGATACGGCATGCCTCATCCTTTTGCCCAACCTCCTACTTACCTCAATGTTGCCCAACCTAACCATTACCCTCATCCGTAGCCTGGTGCGCCAGCTCCTCCAGCATATGCGCTTTCACCTCCCTTGCCTTTTCAACCCCTGCAATAGTAGTCACCGCCCCCTCAAGATCCGGTGGATGCACAACAGGGATTCATGGCTACCCAACCACCTAACGAATAGGTGGCCACTCCACCTTCCCCTTCTGGTACCTCCAATTACGGATCCTCATGATGAACTCGATCCACCTCTAACGAGTCGACCTTAACCTTCAAGCTCGGTCTCGCCGGTACCCCAAGCCTCACCGCTCGATGCAACCCCAGTCCCCTTCTTCTGATTCTGAGAGCCTCTTTCGACAGCAAGCTGGTCCTTACACATCCCTCAACCCAAAGTTAAGGTCCATACCAAGATTCCTAAAGGACCGTTACGTCGAAATGCTGCTTCTGGTCGAGCTGCTCATTCATATAGCATAGTAGATGATTTGGCGCAATCTCCTGCTGCCATTTCCACACTGGAACTCCTCCAGTCGTGCCCTTCCTAAAAGAAGGCTCTATTATCTGCCTTGGGCGCTGTAGATCCTGCTGATGACCAAATGATTGTGTTCGACGCCCATCAATCAGAACATCCTCCTCTTCCTGCTTCCGTCGCCTTCCAAATCCCAGTCAAAATCCGGAACGCCAACGTTTCCCGGTGTATAATTGATGAGGGGGCATCCACCTGCGTGATGTCCGCTTCGGTTTGGAAGCAACTCAGATCTCCTGAGCTGGCCCCTTCCATGATCACCCTTCGAGCGTGGGACGGCCACGCCTCCCAGCCCATTGGCCTTTTCCATAATTGTCCTATCACCCTTGCCGGTAAGACCGTTTGCATTGACGTCGAAGTCATTGACGCCCCTCTAGACTACCACATTTTATTGGGGCGAAGCTACACCTATGCCATGTCTGCTGTCCCATCCGTGGTTTTCTGCAAGATGTCTTTCCCTCATAATGGAAAGATAGTCACCATTGACCAGTTGACATATCATGAGCCAAAATCTCAGACCTCACCTGAGACGACCATCTCTTCTGTAGCCAACAAGCAAACTGTCTATTCTTTGACCAGTGTATCTCCCGGCGTCTACAAAGACTCCTCTTTGCTTGGAACCTTCCCTGGTCTTCCTCCTCCTCCTGTCTCTGACCCCAGCTCCTTGAATGTTTGCATGATGCAATCATCTCGGGCTGCTCTCAAGCAACCTGCTTCGGCTAGTCAGCAACCGCGCTCTCCGCAACCTGCTCCTAGCCCTTCATCTGCAGCTGGTATTCATGAGCCTATTTGTCCTCCTGGAATGGTTCCTCCAAGCCTTAGCCATTTAGGCGCCGTCCCACTTGGCAATTACCCCTCTGGTCAGATACCATTCCTAGCTCCCCCACCAGGAGTGTCCACGGTACCTGTCATGGCCACCCCCTCTCTTCCTAACCTGACCCTTGGGATTCCCGTTTGGTACCTTGATCCTCCAGCCCCAACCTTGCCTGGTCAACCCAAACCTTATATTGCTTTGACCTCGGTTCAACCGGTCCCCAAGACTTCTCCCGCTGCAACAGTGCCTCAGTCACCTCAACAGGAACCACCTCCTGTTGCGACCGCTTCGGGTAAGAAGGGCAAAGCTCGCAAGGGGGCATCAAAGGACAAGGCTACCCTGACAAACCCTGCCCCTCCTCAACCTCCAAAGCATACCATCCAGAGTGCTTTGTGTGACGTTGTCGGCCACGCCACCCATACCTGTCCTGAATTGCTTCATCTCAATCCCATGGTTAATGTCGCGTTCCCTGAGTCCACGGTCCCGGAAGCCTCTATTCCTTCCACGACCGCAATCAAGAACCCAAAGACTATTCACACCAAACACCCCTGTGCTTTGTGTGATCACCATGGCCATTACACCCACCTTTTTCCCCGCCTCGAGGATTTCCGCCCCTCTCTAGCCGCGGTCCACCAATTCGAGGCCAAGCGCAATGAGTCCACCTCTCCCCTATTTGCGCATTCTGCTTCAGCAGAGCTACCAGACATGACTGCTCCCATTGACATTCCCCCTCCTGATGTCGAGATGACGGAGCCTTCGTCCAGCATTTTCTACCTATCATCATCCATGAGACCCTCGGGGAACATTCCATCTGAATCCTTCCCTGTTGTTTCGCTTGACCTTCCTTCAGCGATCATCTCGGGCTCAACATCGGTAGATCCTTTATCTACTTACTCTTCGGTCACCCCTTGTGATGATGCGCATGTGAACCTCTCTTCTCATGATGATGATTCAGGTCGCTTCACCACGTCAGGTGGTCTTTCTTCCACCAGTCACCCCATCTTCTATCACGACGACGATATTATGGAAAAAAATCCCCACCCCTGACTTTATCTATTCCCCCTTACATCGAACCCATGCGTTCACACCACATCCACCTTGTGGCCATTACATTGAAACCCCATGTTTGGGTAAGGGGGCACCCACATTTGAGAGACCCAGAGAAGAAATTCTCCACAACTCTCCTAGTGTATCTGGTCATGTTGACTTTAGTCCCAGTATTCTTCCACATTTAGAAGAACCTCTAGAGTCCCATATCACTTCAGATCACTCTAGGGATGATACCCCTTATCGTTCCCTAATCTTACATCAGCAACCCAGTCTCTTAGACCTTATTGTTGACCAAACTATAGCTTTTCTACGAGAGCATCAGTTCATTATCTCCAAATCCTCTTTTTGGGATAGTGACACCAGGTATGCCAACTCAGAAACTTAGAGTCCATTTGATCCCTATATGCAGTACCAAAAGAGATTGGTAATCCTCCATTTCCTTTCTCAAACTGCATAACCATAACGAGAACAAATGGCACACCACATCATTTAAATGTGTTTAGATTCCCCTTTTTATAAATACATTTCGGCATGACCACACCATGCTCGGGGGCACCTATGCCCCTCAACCATAACCCTCCTCACCTCATTTTTGGAGAGGAGGTTGTCTTACCAATCGAGTGTGAAATCCCTTCCCTTCATCTGGCTGTTGAACTTCTCCCTGACACCCAACCTCTAGAGCAACGACTTATCATGCCTGAGCGTGCCTCTGAAGACCGCCGTGTTGCATTGCAAACCATGGAAGCGGCCAAGAAATGCACCAAAGCTCAATATGACCAAAAAGTCCAGCCTCGTCCTTTTCACAAAGGCGACCTTGTTCTAGTATATGACCAAGCCCATGATGTCCTTGGTCATGGGAAGTTTGACTCATTATGGCTAGGCCCTTACGTCATCAGTAAGGATCTTGGTAAGGGGGCATACCTTTTAGAGGACTTTGAAGGCAATCCTCTTCCTAATCCTCACAAATGCACTCTATCTTAAGAAATATTACCCTTAGCATTTCCCTTCTGAGATGCGTGTTTTATGTTCTGTTAGATAGCCAGCATCTTTTTTGTAATTTCATCCTTCGCCAGGACCTATTTTGTCCAAGAAGGATCACTTCACCTCTCCTTCAAATCGAACTTCCTCACTTAAAACACTTGTACTTGGGGCACCATTTTGCCTTCTTACTTGTCCATGTTTGTGTCGATTTTCGTCATGAGTTCCCACCTTGTACTCATGTTTTCATGGTCCCCCATTGGGCCTTTACTGTTTGGCATCACCATCGAGTCGCCCTTGTTTAGTGCATCCAAGTTAAGTCATCATCGCATTCATGGAGTCTATCCCGAGTCCCTTTGTACCCCGCCATAGCCCTCCATCCTTCATTGCTTGGTCTCTCTCTTGTGTCGCACATTATGACCTTCAGTCCCACTGTCCCCTATCCCTTATGATATTGTGTCAGTCGCTACCATGTCATTCATGCCCTTTATGCTCTAACAAGGGAAGTCGTCCATTCGCTACTCAGTCCTTTCCATTTCACTATCATCATTAGTGTCAGTCTGTCCGTCGCTCTACTATTTTCTCTCGTGCCTTAGTTGAGGATATCTCATTGCCTCACCTATGGCGGACCTCCTTCTGTCGACATCAGCTCATTCATTCTAGAAGCCAGGTCTAGAGGGCGGTGTACCTTGGTTCCAGCTTCCACTCTTGTTCGGTGCCTCGGATCAGGCAAAGGGATCTCTCATTTCCCTTTGACTTGATTTTTTCTCCACTCCAGCTCCTTTCAGCATGACCGAGATCCGTATACTTGATGGTTCAATGATACAGCAGCAGCTCTTGATGATTCCCGGGTGTGTGTGAGATGTCTCAACCCTCATGAGGGGGTGGCCCTGCAGGTAGCCCCCCACATGCCCGGATGACCTCCTCCTTGCAGCCTTCGATGCAGCTCCAGATATTTGATGATGTTGGCCTTCGCCACTTGCAGCGCCTCTTTGATTTGCATGTATCAGTCAGATTTTGTGAGCCCTTCCCCATTTACAGGGGGCATTTGGGTTGTATTTGTATCTCATGTACTCAGATATTATTGTATCAGTCCTGGCTGTTATCCCAGGCACATCATGTATGTGGGATTCCTCATTGTATTTTTATCTGGCTCATGATTATGCCGGCTGTACTTTATGGTTCGGTCCCTTGTTTACTGGACACACTATTCTTTTGTACTTTGTCTCGGCGGGCATAGGTATGCCTCCCCCGCCGCCTTCAGCACAGGTACCTTCTCATAAAAAGAGACTTGTTGCACTTGTGAGTCTCGTCTCCTCAGGGTCTAGTTCTTCAGCACACTATCTACCTTACATTTCTCTCTCTGACTTCCCTTTTGTTGTCTGGTGATTGAGTTCTTACAACGTACTTCGGCCATATGATTTTCTCCTGACACTCGCACGCTGGGGGGCAATCTGTTACACCATTTTTTGGTCATCTAATCTATTACCATTAGATGGACCCAAGTACACCATGTAAGACCAATTTTACCCTAAGTAAAATTGCCTTCACTATGTGAAAATAACTTAATAAACCACATTTATTAGGTTGTTTATGGTATAAACAGGAAACCCCAAAAGGAAATATTAAACAAACCTATATTTGTTTGATTTTCCTCATGGAATAATTAATTAAACCATAATTTAATTATTATTCCCAGTCATGTTTAACCCAAAAACAAATAAATTAATTAGATAAACCTTCATTTATCATAATTATTTAAATATTATTTAGATAATATTCCTTGTTAAATATGACCAAATCACCCACAAATAATTAAATAAATCATTATTTATTTAATTATCTTTCAACCACTTCATTAAATAATTAAATAAATCATTATTTATTTGATTATCTTCTAACCGCTTCCTTAAAAAGATAAATAAATAATTTATTTATTTATTTTTGACAAATCAAGGGATTTGACCCAAGTCAAATACCTTTTCCCTCCAACAAATATAATAAAATATTCCATAAAAGGTGGATCTAGATTTGGTTAACATTATTTTAATCATGCACCAAGATCTAGAATGACCCAATATTTTGTTATAAATAAGAGGGTTTTTCCTACCATTCTTCACCTTTTGTTGCCTATTAGATCACTCTGGATCTATACACTTGGTCACATTTTTCTACCATTTGCTGTGTGAGCTCCCTTTGAGTTCCATTCTTTGTGTGGGTTTTCTACACCAACAAGAGAGAGAGATTTTAGATCTGAAGTGCTGAGGACTTCCAAGAACCCATCCCACTGAGGAGAATTGGATACGACTTCTTGTTTTCCTCCCAGGTGCCCGATTAATACAAAAATTCTTTCAAAAATTGTTCTTGTCTTGTCTATTGGTATATGGAGCAAACCCTTATTTTTTTCTGCTTAATGGCTTTCCATGCATAGATCTGGTTTTTGCAGCTCTTTTATGTTCAACTAACCGCAAATCTGAAGATATTGGCAGCCAATTTTGTTGTTAGGGCTATTAGTTATGCGTAGCTAAAGTGGTCCTTTTTCGTACACTTCGACAAAAGATTCATACTAACAATGCCCATGGATCCTATTTCCATGGATATTTCCCTTAAGATGTGGAAATCGTCCCAAATTTTATGGATCCTCAACTCCCTCTCCTTCCATATAAATGAAACCCTACCATCCACTAATGGTTTTTTTCCCTCCTATGAGATGAAGCATGCCCAATTTATGTGCATCTGTGGAGGAGGAATTTGTTTGAAGAGTTGAGGCTAGGACGTGGAGTCTCACCTGTAGGAGGCGTCCAACATGAAGGATTTTGTTTGTATTTCTCCCTTTATCATTCTATTAATAATTCATTGTGTGTTTCCTTTCCATAAATGTTTCTATTATTGCATGTTTATTGTAGTGTTCCTTGATCTACTACATAGCTTATACTAGAGATTGTTATGCTTTGTATTTGTTTGTTGTCTTCACTTTTTCTTCATTACAAGAATTTGAATTCACCAATGGAGAGGAGATCGTGAGCATGGAAGCGAAAGAAGCAAGGTTAACACCAAAAGCAAGCATTAAAATCAAAAAGAGGTAGGACATATACGCTCCTTCATGTTTTTCTAGCATAAGTTAGGAAAGGTTGGATATATTTTTCTTGTTTGTTTTTCTAGATCCTCCCATTAGGACTAGATGATCGTTTCTATTCGAAAAAAGGATTGCTTGAACAAAACAATGGTGGTCATACTGGGGATCATGTAACCCTTCAAAACTCCTTTTCATTTTGGTTTCTTCGATTAGTTTGGCCAACCGCCTTATAGTCCATCATTTTGATTGCTTATAATTTTGAATTATGAGTAGTATGGATTTTAGAGTGTCAAATATGGATTTATTTTCTATTTTGATTGTATTTCTCTAAGATTTCCTCGCCCAATGCATTTTCTCTGGAAAATAGAGCACTGTCAGCATGCTTTTCGCTGTGAACAATCACGCTGAACTCCCTGGTTACCACTATCTGCCCGCACCAGTCTTTAAAAGTGAATTTTTTAGAGTTTATTGATTGAAAGTCTGGATTGTTTTTATCTCTGAGGTCCTTTTCCTAATTTGTTTGATTGAAATTATGATTTATTGCTGTTATATTCTTCGTGATTTGCAAAATTTTGTCTCATGTTCAAATGCTGAAAGGAGCTTGAGGTGAATCTTTGGTTCTTTGGGTGATTATCATTGGCGTGCATTACTGATTTTTTGTTTGACAGGAATTTTAGTTCTTTTAGAAATAAAAAAATAGTTGCATATTTCATTTGTAAAGTTTTCTCTGGAAAAAGTTGATCATTGCTTATGAAAATTGCATTAGTTTGCATTGCATTGGAAAATCAATTTTTGAGATTATCATCAAGCATAGATTACATTGCTTAGTGATTGCAAGCTGATAAGAACATTTTTTTCATTTTAAAATAAAAAGAATTTTTTTTTTCATATAGGTGAACTTTGGTGAATGGAATTTCATTTACTCTTTCATTGTCGTATTTGAAAAATGAAAATGAAAGTTCTAGTTTGGAAGCTCTTGTTTGCTACATCTTTGTTTGATTGCATGAATGTTTGAATTCCTTCCCTATACCAGTTAGCTTTCATTGAAATGAAAAGAATATATATATATATATAATATATATATATATATATATATATATATATATATATATATATATATATATATATATATATATATATATATATTTTGATATTAGTTGCATCATAGGTGTTTAGGTGAGATGAATCTTTGAGTTGTAAAACCGAAACTTAAATCAATATCAACTTAAAATTTACCTCAATTAACCTAAGGAGAATTTGTAAAATTAAATAAAAAATTTAGAGGTCTAGGTTACATATGTGTTTCGACATCGTAAAATGTAGGAGCTGTCATTGATTTCCAGTGTTGTATCCCGGGGGTGATATCTCGTTCCACGTATGAATGTGTATGACACCGTTCTCCTGTAATTTTGGGTATATCAGAGGTGCTCCACACATGGTAAGTATGTGGGAACACTCTCATCGAACAGTTACGCATTAGACAAAACTCCCACGTGCCGTCGTGTATATTTTTGGATTCTTCACTAGGTTGCTATCCATCCATAGGTAACCTAGTCAGACGCCTTGTAAACCATGATACACCAAACAGAACATTCAGGGAGATTGGTTGCCATACAGTAAGTCCTTGGTTCGCTAAGGTGTACATCGCAGTTCATTTATTGCCCACGGAATAACATCTTACGCGTGCACAACTTCGTTTTCCTCAAAATGATTGGTTAATTGAAAATTTGAATTAAGCCCAAAGTATTCACTAGCACAAAAATGATTTTGTAAAAAAGTCATCGTGGCAGAGGCATCAGGTCCTCGGTCGCGTCACGCATAAATTTCACCTTCCGTGTCCCCTTCACATTCTTAAGCTAACGAGTCAGCCTCAAAGAGTCAAAAACGAGATTCCAGATATTGTATCTCAACCTCTTGAGAACCAAGGTGTTGAACTTGGTATCTTCCTAAGTATCAAACCCTTTAATTCCTGATCACCTCCTCAAGAGTCAGTCACTTCATACCAGGACTCTCCTCTGGATAGTCATGAGCCTACTTCGAAGTTATTGCTTTTTCCTCTGAATCCACTCTTTGATCTAGAAGCTGACCCTGTCTATTTATCTCCTCCACACCAGTATAGTCCTTTTGATACTCCCAATGTTCCTCTGGTCTCTTCTCCTGGCGTGTCTCAGATTCCAAATCTAGAGCTATTTTCGCCAAACATGGCAACAAACAGTGATGATCCCCCTTTGAAAACACACTACATAGTACTCCTTTGGAAACATTTTTAACTCATACTCCAGAAGTCGATCCTAAAATAGTCTTCCCTCTTGAAAAATTTTGTTATGTTTCCTACGATTTTGGAAGTGGGTAAACTGCACCTTCTGGTCATAGTGCATCCTCAGTCCCACTGGGTTACACCTCTCTGTGATCTTGTTTCAGGCACTTCTGGTGCGAATTGACTTTATCATAACCCTATTTGGTCATCTGGTGTCACTCCTACTTCTAACTTGTTTTTTTGAAACATAGCTACACCTATGCATCCCTCTTCCAAACCTATAGTAGTTGTAGGTAAAATGAAAGTGACTCTTGGGCCCTATTCCCCTTTGACCATATCCATGGTAACCATGGTTTCCCCTTTGAGTGGGAAACCTACAGGTTCGTCTATACCATCGCCTGGGGGAAAACTACATTTTCCCTACATACCTCCTATTTATGGTGGGAACTATGCGAACTATGGACCCGGATCAGGGGCAGGCCAACCCACTATTTATATCTCTAACCGAGGTGGAGGGTTAGTTTCATTTGTGTCAAGTTATATCATGGGGACACCTTTGCAAGGTCCAAGTCTCCTAGACTCAAATTTCCTATCAACAACCATATGTTCAACAACCTCAAATCCCAGTATCAGGTGTTTCAACCAATCCGCAGGAAGGTCCCCAAATGTAGTACTGTCCCAATCCTTCATTGGGGAAATCTTGAACATATCCTCTAAGACTTGGTAACCCTTACCATCAATCCCAACAAGGGCCTTACCAAAATTTACAACAGGGAACGCACCAACAAATGCAACAGGGAGCCTACCCTTAGTTGCAATAGGTGGTGAGCCATGGTATTGCACAAAGAGTGCTGCAACTCCCAAAGGCTACTCAAATTTACTTTATCAACCCGAGGTTCACACAAACTTGGAGGTGAAAGTGATATATACACAACATATGAATTCTACTCATGCCATCATCTTCTCAGTTCTTCGATGAGGCACTACTGCTAGGGTTACTTCTAGGAAAGTAAGTCTTTCACAATTCTTAATGAAAGCTAAGACTGAAAGCAACTTGTTGGAGTAGGGTCCCTTAGAATCACAATTTTTGGGTAGTTAATAAGTATTTTTTGTAGTTTTGAAATTTTCACACTAAGAAATGCACAGTTCAAGGGGCTTTTGGGTAGGTCAAATTCCCTTCATGATTTGTAATGGGCTAAAGGGTAAATCTAGGAGTCTCAAACCATAGTTTGCGGCCCTTAGGATGAGCACAAGATAAGATATAAATAGAAGTATAGATAGAGTCAGATAAGACAGATTTAGATGTAAGATTGTGATACAATTTTTGAACTTTGAAGCAAATATGTAAGTGTCTGTGTATGAAAGGCTTCTGCTGGCTGTGTGCACGGGTGAATATAAAGAATTGTAAAGGGTTTTTGTGACTATTGATGAATGAAGAAGTGTTTTGGATAAGTATGAGTACTAAATGCATCTGTGATATGTTTTGCTTACGATTTATGCTATCTGTGATTGGATTGGTTGCGTACCTATTTTACTGCTTGATACGAGTGTTAGTTGCATAGATCTATTACTGTAAGACCTGAATATCACTTTATTAAGTCTATTGAAGGGATTGCGAAGCCACTATTTGTGCGTGCATAGGGTAGCCTGCGTAAGTTGACCTAGATTTCCTTGGTTAGGGGTTCTGGTTCATAAGACAATCTGTTATTATTATAGATCTATGGACACCCACATCATTTAATTCTCTCTCAAGGCATGGAAACCTGGTTCCAAAACACCCCGCATACTGCTTTGGGTGAGACTTTGACCTACACAAGTAGGTCACTGCTGAAAGCGACAATAGTAAGAGGGTTTTTTTGGTTACACTTTACTCCGAACCTGGGTCAGGACCCCTCAAGGCAACAAATGGTTCCGTTTTCGGGACCGGGATCATTTTGAGAGAGATTAGGTGACGTGGAAGCCATCGAAGAATGGTTTGAAAAAAATATACATGAAGTCTCCATCAAGGAGAATAGGAATAAGAAGTTGTCTCCTAAAGAGTGGGAAAATAAGTATATTTTCGCAGAGGTTCTTGAAATTTTCTTTGTGACCTTTGCACATGAGTTACATGAGTGGTTTTTAAGGTTAGCTGAGTTTTAGACTTGCTGGAAGGATGATAAGATCACTCAGTGGACACTTGAGTTGATCCAAAAATTAGAATAGACTGATAAATCAATCACCTACACTGTATATCATTGGGTTGAAAACATTCTGGGTTGGTTTGTAACATAATTTGTCGTATATCAGTTTGTGTCATATTCTGAAGCTGAAAGGAGCTTCTTCAAAGGACTTAGGGGTAAGTTCGTATGCTCTCTGCCTTTGCTGATTAAGATGCTATTGTGTGAAAAGGGTGTCCTGTGAAATCACACCAAGTGAATGACCCCAATCGAAGTTGAAAGCACTATGCGTAGCGGAAAGTAGTTTTGAGTTAACAAGAGAGGAGACAGATCTATATACAGCCCTTTGAGGAACCCACCTAGTAGTGATACAGAGAGTGGTGAAGGTACGTGCGATGGAGGTAGCCCTCCAGCTACTCTGCAGTCAAACTCGCACAGGGGTCAGTCATCTCCTACCCCACCTCCACCACCACCAGGAGGCGATATGGCTGCGCATATGAAGCTACCCAACTTCAAAGGTGTGGGTGATGAAGACATGGACATGTTCTGGTTTGTTGTAGACGCTGTATGGATTGTGCAAAATGTAAATACTGATGCCGTTAAAAGGGCACAGATAACCATGTCATTTGAAGGTTGTGCATTGGACCAGTTTATGGGATATCTGGCTCAGAATGATGATCCTCCTATTGACGAAATTAATAAGGCCTTAAAGCAGCAGTTTAGAAAACCAAAGTCCTACTCACAATGTGTAACGGAGCTGAAAGATATCTGAAAAGAACCAAAAGAATCTGTTTGGGAAACAGATCAATGATTAAAGCACACCATTAGTGATGGAGGATTTATTTATGATGATAAGAATCATAAAGGGTGGTTCATTTCCATGCTCCTACCACATCTGCATGGCCCTATGAATCAACAAAAAATCAATTCTCATGTAGAGGCTCTTGAAGTTTCTATGAAGCTAGAAGCCGTGCCTAGATCTGATGACCAATTTGTAACTCTACAAATACAAAGTCAATTGGAAGCAAATCACTTGGAGATTAATAACCTACGCAGAGACAGAGGGAAAGAAGTTGGCACAAATGTATGGTGTATATGTACCTTAATTCAAGATTACATGCAAGAGGGAGGACCAAATCCATTACGACCCAGGGATGCTGTAGGACCAAGTGGTACTCCTACGTTGTGGTGCGTTGACTGTCAAGTGGTTGGAAGGCATGATACAAACCATTGCCCTCGATTAGGAAGTTATGTACCATAAATGAAGTAGCAATGGTGCAGGTTCTACTCTTTGGTTGGCCATGATGAGCATCACTTCCACAGCTTTGATTTGATCATAGAAAATTCCAACCTATATAGGGTGCAGGGTGACCCATATTCACTAGCATCCCCCTCTGGGCGGGGTGGATCTCTAGCCAGAGGAAGGGGAGGAGGGAGAGGTGGAGGTGAAGGTCGTGGAAGAGGAAAAATGATTTTCAAAAACTATGGAGACACTGGACACTATGCGCGGGACTGTCCGAACCCTGCGCGACAATACTACAGGTATTGTAGACAGTTTGATCATGTTATTGAATATTTTTTTATTTTGATTGCTAGAATGCAGGAGAAGCAACAATAGACACCTATGCAGAATATCCAACTTGTTAGAGCTAAACTACGAGATGATGATCCAATGTAAATATAATTACACACAGCGGTGCTTACACCGAAGAAGATGAGGGGAATAAGGGGGATGCATAGCCACTGATTAGGAAGGCTGCTGAAGAGAAGGAAGGAATCAACTTGCAGAAATAAAGAAGACTTTTTTAGAAGCCAGAAAGGATTTTGCTGCTACAGATGTGTCCACATCCAAGTCAATCATGGAAGAAAATTTTGATGATGAAGTCAAACCTTTCCTGCAAGCCTGCATTAAGCTATTGCGTAACCAGAAAGCAGTAGACAAGCTTCAGGCTCTGATATATAGTTGCACCGACAAGGAGTTGCCTCGAACTGAGAGTAAGGTTGTGAACAAGATCTATAAGAATAAGAAGGGAATTGGTCAGTGTTAGTACCCTATAAATTATAAGATCTCAAGGTGACTGGATACTTCATATTTCATGCAAGGTTTTCATTATTGAAAGTATTTTCATAATTCAAATGATTTCAAATAAAAAGAAAAAATGATAAAGAAAGAAAAGAGGGTATAAAAATAGAGAAAAAGAATAGAGAAAAAGAAAAGAGAAAAAATGAAAAGAGGAAAAAAGGAAAAAAGAAAGAAGAACCCAAAAAAAGAAATAAAACTGAAAGTGCTGCAAGTTAAAATGCCAGTACCCTATAAATTATAGGATCTCAAGGTGACTGGATACTTCATATTTCATGCAAGGTTTTCATTATTGAAAGAATTTTCATAATTCAAATGATTTCAAATAAAAAGAAAAAATGAAAAAGAAAGAAAAGAGGGTATAAAAATAGAGAAAAAGAATAGAGAAGAAGAAAAGAGGAAAAAAGGAAAAAAGAAAGAAGAACCCCAAAAAAGAAAAAAAACTGAAAGTGCTGCAAGTTCAAATGCCACTACTCATTAGATAGGTCTGTCCAGTCATATAGTTTAATCATGATTGGACAGTTTTCAATTTCTGTTGATAGGTTAGAGAATAAAGATTTGCCAAACTTTTTAATCTTGGCATATCAGTAGATAGGTAGAAAATGAGATTGGTTCAACAGCTTAATCTGAACCAATAGGAGAAATAAGGGATAGGGGTTAGGTTAGAATTTGAAAAGAAAATGTTTACGGTTTGCAAGTCTAAGTGCACCCTACAAAGGAAGAAAAAATGTTAGATGAGTAGTTCAGGTATGTAGATATGCAAAGGAGGAAGAAACAGAAGGAAAAGGTGAAATGGGGACTTCAATATCCTTTGAGGCAAAATCTATTTTATCCTAAGCCCTGTACAAGTCGTGCCAAGCACCAAATCGAAATTCACATCGACCAAATTGCAAAAATTAATTGCCATTCAACCATTTTTCAAAATCCTCCAATCATCACTAAATCACGCAATTTGCGATAACCGTTGGGTCCCACCCCCTTACCACATCATCTCCATCTCCCCGCACTTCGCACTTCACAAATCTTAGCACTTACCTCCACCGCTTATAACTAAACCCGTCGATTTACGATTTGAGATATCAGTGGGCCCCTCCCTACCACATCACCTCCCTCTCCCCGCACGTCGCACATCACAAATTTTAATGTTTACCTCTACTGCTAATAGCTAAATCGACTGATGTGCGATTTGCGATAGCCGTGGGGCCCATCCCTCCATGTCACCTCCCTCTCCCCGCACTTTGCACATAGAATGTTTTAACGTTTACCTCTACTGCTCATAACTAAATTCGCCAATGCGCGATTTGCGATAGCCGTCAGGCCCCGCATCCTTGCCACATCACGCATCTCCTTAGTGCTAAACACCTCCCACCTTACCCTCCATCTTCGCCCCTCACCTCGCCATCGACGACCCTCAATATATTTCGGCCCCCCCTCAGCCGCTGAATGTTAATAAAGGGGGGGTGGCTTGAAATGGGTGGTATCCATTACCACCCCCTCTTCCATGTGTCACACTCCCACAATTTCATCCCCCCTCTCTATTACTTCTTACTGCCTGAGACCCCGTTCGAAAATATATTTTTGATATCCTTTAAACTGATGTCGCACTGTGACTGTTGCCAGTGCCACTGCGCCACGTCCTCCATCACCTGTACACTTCTCCTGGTCTCATACTCTCCCGCCAACAATACTGTTGTGACATGAATGGCCAGGGCCGTTATCCAACGGACCTGCGCCAAATCAACGGTTACCCTCCAACCACATGTTAAAACCCGAATTCACCATTGCGCCAAAGTTTGCTTTGATATTACTATTGAATTGCTACAAGTTTTTATGTTTACAGAAAACTGTAGAGGATATCACGACCAACCACCTTGGCCGAAGGGTAAATTTCACATCAAAGAAGTAACAACCAGTGTTCTGTGAGCCTGGTTACAGTTCTTGTTTTAGCTAATTCATTTCTGATCACGATCCCCTTTGGTCTTACCCATTCCCTGGTATAAATTCATACTATTTCCCACTTCTCTATTCCCCTTCTCTTGTAGCCCATTCTCCATCGCAGGTGAGATAGAGAGTGAAAGAGCAAATCATGCCTCCCAAGGCAGATCAATAGCCTTTCAATCCCATGGTCTAACCCCAGGTAGAATTAGACCATATTCTGCTGGTTGACAGTGACTATAAGATCCACGAGAAAGAGTCAGAACTTGTCCTGTTCGATGTCTACTGCTGGCACGAGGATAAGCTCCTTGACGAAGTAGATGATATCAACCTGTGGGAGACCAAGCTTCCACATTACATCTTCCCTAGAACCCATATCTGCCTTGAGATAATTAAGAAATGTCAGTCTTGCTATGAAATTAAGAAAAGAGCCATAGTGAACTTTGTAGGACAGATTTTGCTTTATGTAAATGCCCCATCCATTCAAGAGATGTTGCAGGCCCCCATTGTTGAGAACATTGTCCCTTTTTCATGTGAGGCCCTTATAGGACTATACAGAGGATTAGATTTTTCCAGCAGGGCCAAAAACTTGGAGCTTTTCATGAATCCCAATGCACCAATGCCTACCGCAAATCCCCCATATCCATCATCCACCTTCTCGGAAAGGACCGAGCACATTGTCACTACCCTATATTATTTTTTAGGTTATCATAATGATCAGTGGATAGATGAAGCCATAATTTGTTTCTTTTCTATCCTCTCTGCAGATGCCAAACCCACTGTTATGTTAAAATATGCTTAGTTCCTTGCTGATGTAATCCATGATCAGTTCTTGAAATTTCAAACAGAAGGGGCATTCAAATACACCTCTATGTTGGTGTACATGTTTACCTGTTTTCAATCCAGTAAGTTCGAATTTGACATGATAAAGCAAGGTGAAGAATCGCAATCCCAATCTATCATTTTTTGGACAACTCTATTGAGAAAAGAGTAGGAAGAATATTCATACAAGAGTTTTGAAAGCCTATTTGTTCATCTAGCAATAAATGCACTCAAGAGCACCACAGAGCCTAGGATGAGTGAGGAAATCAAGAAAGTGATGCAGTTTACAGAGAAGATCAGGACCAACTACTGGTATCTCTACCAAAACTACTGGAGATCAGGGTTTATGGAAGTGAATTGGCACCCTATAAATTACCCAAATACCTCTCGATGAGGATATTTTCCCTTGAGTATATCAGAAAATGATAGATGCTGATGAGGTGCATTTTTTTTTGGCCAAGAAGAAGTCACAATTCAGGATCAAATCACAAATCGGCCCATTCATCTGCAACATTAGGACAGAAGGGGGAGAGGCAGATAAAATACTAAAATAGATGAAATTCACACACAGTTTCACCCGGTCCTATGATCCAATGGGGATCATCTCCTAGTAGAGGGTGGAAAAAATATCCACACCCTACATCCATACCCACAGACTGGAGATAGAGAAGTACATGAACCAAGAAGAATGGGTGGCAGACACACTCTAGGAGGGTGAAGAGTAGGTCATCTCTACTTAGGGAATCCAAACATTAACTCCACACGAGAGGAAGGCGACATGAGTTCAAGATGACAAAGGAAAGGAGCCTGAAAGGAAAATAGGAAGTAAGAGGACGAGGGAGGATCAAATAGACATGGACATCTATTCATCCACTAAGGAGTTCAAAATGAAATATAGGAAGAAAGCCATGATCATCATGGGTATTGACCAAGGCAATGAGAAAAACCAGAAAATTTCCATCACAATTGGGGATTCACCAAGTTCATCTCTAGCAGGTGGCCACTCGATCTTCTCCACATGCTCTTCCACCCTGCCATTCAACCAACAGAGTGTGCAAACTCCCACATCTACTTCCACTGCAGAACAAAAGGAGGAAGACATCTATAACACATTCAGGGAGATCAAGAGAAGGAATAAGGTTCTCAAGACGAACACCTACAATCAGTTTTGGAAACAAGTAGGCAACTCCCAGAGTATACTCCTATCAGCCTTTGAATCTGAGAAGGGAAGAATGAGGATGGCATTCTTGGAGGCACACATTCCTCAGCCCAAAGGTGCAACAGACTACAAGAAGACATATTTTGATTTTGATGCAAAGAAAATCCACCCAATAGACTAGATGGAGATGCACAAGTAGAATGGGGAAATGATCTCCTCCACCCTAACTAGCACAACCATGAGCCTCTCAAAACTACAGGTGATTTTTTCCAATGCACAGTCATAATTAAAGTTGGAAAAGGTCTCCGCCATGGCGAAATATTCAAGGATAAAATATCTGGAGGATTTAGTGATACAACTCTGGTACAATCCATCGAACATACTAGTGGAAGAAACCCTTGTGAGGAAGAAGAATGTAGGCATAGCTGCATTGAGGAGGCAACTTAAGATGCTAGTTACAAAAGACCTTATGGCCAAGGATATAGAAGCAATTGAAACACAAAAAGAAGAAATGATACAGTTAATTGTTGAACAAACATACCATATCAAGAAAATGGAGGACGTGATGGATAAAATGATCAAATAAAGACAGAAAGAAATAAGGGATGTAGTGAAGGGAGCAAAAAAAGAAGTAGCTAAGGCCATGATTTTCCTACAAGCAGTTCCTCTCACAATGATCCCAACAACCACAACATCCATAGGACCGCTGGGGGAAAGTACTGAGAAGCTAGCCAAGGCAATGGATAACATTTATTTACAATCAACATAGATTAAAAGACTGCGAAATCAACTTAGTGACCTGCTGGAGAAACTCAAAGGGAAAGCCTCTGCCCATGCCATAGAGTTGCAGATTATCAAAAATATAAATGAGAGCTTGCAGAAGACTCTTCAGGAGTCCTCAATTGGCTGCATGATGGTAAGGGTGAAACAAATTATATGGTTGGATATAATTGAATCTATGAACGATATATGGCCCTCAATCTAGATAATTTTTGAACAGAGGTACCTGATTGAGGTGGTGAAAGCCGCCATTGAGAAAACCAATGAGGAACTTGGAAATAATCCCCAAACTCCCCACAACATCATTAGATTCCTGAATTCCAAGAGCAGCCACGAATTGGAGCAACTGGAAGTGGCTGACAGAACAACCTCTATTCTTGAAATTAAAAGGGTGTCGAATAAGAAGAGTCTGGTCACACAACTAAAAGAAAGATGCCATTAGTTGGATATTGGGGTGAGTAGGTTTTTCAATAGGATTGAGTCACTGAACAAAAGAGGTTTGCCTTCCTTATTTTTCATCAATGATAAATTGATGCCCTGAGCTGATTATGTAAAGAGGCTCACAGAGATCTCTAAGGACACATCCAAGCTCACAAATATGAAGAACACCATGAATGGGAAATAATTCTATAAATTCATCAGCAACTATGTCTTCATACAGCATTAGGTGAAGCACATTTTTCAGCTGAAACCAACATTTGTGAAGTACACTGAGACTAATGAAGTCTACAGGAAGCTGAACAGGACCAAGATCCTGACTCTAGAGAGTTGGGAAAATCTATGCAGGCTCCAGGAAGGATGACAATTCAGTTCAGTGACAAAGCTGGTAGCCCAGTGAATTGTTAGTGTCAACACATCTAGTGTATTAGATTTGCCAGCACAACAGACCACCACAATGTTAGATAAAGGATCCACAAGGATGTCGGGCACCTTCCAAGAGGGCCATTACCATGAAGGGAAAGTTCCACTGTAACTTCAGAAATCTCTCTAAAAATAGTCACAACGCATCCATGCATAAGGTGCACAGACCCATTTTCAGTTACTCTTGTGGTAAACGAACTGATTTCACTTTCGGTAATGGAAATCCGGTGAAAATAGTTTAAATATAAGTTTTCATACTGTAACAGGGGTTGGACCCTAGTTTTGTAAGCACTTTTCATTGCAAGTATTCGTACTTTTCAAGCTGGAGCACTAATAAAGAGATCATTATGCAAGATTCCTGTGTTTTGTTGTCCTGGTGATGTTTTTCCTTATACATGTTTAATGTTTCCCATTATAATATTTTCACATGTTTCATTTATAATTCTATTTATAAAGTAGGAATGTTAGATTAAGATTTTCTATTTCAGAGTACCTTAATTATGACTGCTTTTACAATTGCAATGTTTTCTTCTGATGTATGGTTTAAGAATTCTTAGTTTCTCTTAAGTCATTACTGAAAGCACTTTTCTCCATCCCATAATTCCACTCAGCTATAAGCACCAGTATTCACAGCTAGCTTGCCTTGCATTTTCTCTGGAATTTTATGTGTACACCTAGAATATTTTGACTCCATAGCCCAATGGAAACTGTTTATAGGAACCCCTTTAAATCCAACCATGAACCATCAAACAAAAAAATTCCCGCACTCAATTTAGCTAACCTAATATCAATAAACTCAAACAAATCTAAATCCTATAGAGAGATCCCTCTCTGAGTCTAGGAGGGCTAGATCCTAGGCTTCAAGTGGTTTTGATGTTGTTCTTTATAATTTAGTCTTGCCAATATTATAAATTATAGAGTGATAACATTCGGGATATGCACATGACCATGCAAATTGGAGAGTATGAGATGGATCAAGTCATCTTGGACTTGGGTTTTGATGAAAATGCTCTACCTAAGAAAACCTGGCAGAAGATGGGCGAACCAAAGTCAGAGTGGTTCACCATTCAGCTGCGCATGGCTAATCAGTATAAGATCATTCCACTTGGAAGACTCCCACAAGTTCTGGTAGACATTGCTGGAGTAAAGGTACGCACGAAATTTGACGTAAAACAAATTTTTGATAATGAAGACCCTTAACCTGCGCTTCTCGGGCTGGATTGGGCCATCAATATGGGAGGCATTATCAAATTGAAGCACAGGAGCATGATCTTTGAAAACAATGGTACTGGGGTTATAGTACCTTTGGATCCTGTAGAAGTGGAGAGATATACAAATCCAATATGCGAAGGAGATGACGACGACCATATCTACAAGTTGACTGCATGAGATGAGGATTAGATCAACCCTACTGTCAATGGGATGTTGAATTGGGAAAATTATAGCTCATGTTTCTTAGATTAAGATGGTGAAATGGAGAACTGGCATAATTGTGTGCATGATGTTTTTTCACTATGCTGCGTCGAAATCACTAAAAATTTGTGATGCATCTCCTCAGAGGTAAGATAACTACTCTATTTTTATGGTTCTGGTAGTGTTGTATTGTTTTTGGAAAATTTGGAAAAGGCTGTCCCGAAAGAACGAAGGTTCTGGGCACTTGACCTTGCTATGCACACAACTCCAACACATTGGTGGGATACGCATAAGGGGAACTTTGGAGATTGGGAAGAATGTATCAGAATGATGCAGTTACGTTTTGAGCATCCCACTACCCCACCAATTGAGATTTTTGGTGGCCAAAGTGATCCATGCAAACACTTGGCTACATGGATGGAGGTCTGGGATAAGAAGCCCAGGGCTGAATGGGTTCACACATTTTTTCACATGTTGGGGCCATCCCTACTACATAGTATTTGGAGAAGAAGCTACGTTGAGGGACCCTTAATTGGGTTACAATGAGTGAAAGTTTATTGCTCACTTTCGGCATGGTTGGTGGATCAGAGGGATTGGACGAAGCCTTGCAGGATATAGAAGAAATTGTATTCAATGACTCCTAGCCTTAGCTAGAATGTGTTGCGCCAACATGGGAAGCGCAGAGGCAGGATATTGTCAACTATAGGAAAATGTCAGTGGAATATAACAAGGAAGATCCAAGAAATATCAACATCCCTGAATCTGATGGGGAGCACACCGTTGTAGGGCCCTTGTTGGGGATGGTGGATGTAACTAAGACTTTGAAGCTAAAAGAAGTCAAAATTGGGACAGGGGAACAACCCAAGTTGGCCAAAATAGGAGATTATTAAGATGGTGACACCGTGGTAAATATTGTGGAGCTTTTGATAGAGTATCAGGACCTGTTTCCCACAATTTTTTTCTAGCTCAAAGGAATTGTAGGAGATTTGGGAGTTATGAAGATCACTCTAAAACCAAGTGCATGCCCTGTCAAGCAGTGAACATACCGGTTGAATCCAAAATATAAGCAGAAAGTGAAGGAAGAATTGGAGAAAATGGTTGCTACAGGAATCATTGAGCCTGTGGAGCAGTTTGATTGGGTGAGACCAATGGCTGTTCAAGAAAATAATACTAAGGGGAAATAAGGATTTGTGTGGATCTGCGCAAGCTAAATGACGCATGTGTACATGAACCATTCCCTACTCCATTTTTAGGTGAGATCTTGGACAATGTCGGAGGACAAGAGGCTTACTCTTTCACTGATGGATTTTCCAGGTATCATCATATGAGGATTATGCCAGAAGACTGAAGCATGACTAGTTTTGCAATAGAATGGGGATCCTTCCAATACAAAGTCATGCCTTTAGGATTGAAGAATGCACTTGCTATCTTCTTATGCGTAGTAGTAGATTTATTCAAGGAATTCACACACAAGTTTTTGTAGGTGTAATTTCATGATTGGACTGGTAAAGAAGCATGTGTCCAAGATGCGTGTGATGCTTGATGAAAAGTACAGAGCTATTGCAGACTTCTAGGTGACCATGCACCATGTGTAGATCCAGGTGCGCTAGGAACTAATATGTGTTTCGGGGAAAAACACCCTAGAGGTTTGTTGGGTCTAAACCTCCACAGAGCAGGGCATGCTATTCAGAAGGACTCACACACAACCATAATTGAATGCAAAAAAATAGTTAACAACGATAGCAGAACTCACACGTAGTCCTACGTTCGATGTAGATCCCGCGGGGTCCAAACCCCCAGCAACTCTTCTTCCTCCTTCAACCTGGAAAACAAGAAATAACGTGCATGGAAACCTAGTTGTACAACATATATTTCTCCTAAACATTAGTGCAATCCATGTGAAATATTATATAAACCATAATAAATGCTTAAATGATAATCTTTTCACACATATAAGTAAACTTTAACACATAAGTTCAGGAACAAGATGGTTCTTCATTATTACGAACAACATGTACAGAAGTAAAGAGTGGAGAGATCACCTGAATCCTTCCACGATCTTCGAGCAGACCGTCGTCTGGATCCGTCCCGCCCTTGCCTCGCTAAGATACTTTCAAGACTTGTGCACTCGAGATGGCATATAAATGGATGAACATCTCCAGGAAACAAGGGTTTCCTGTATAAATCTGGGAAAGTGCAAGAGGCACGGGGAATCAGACTTGAATTAGGGATTCCAACAGAGTATAATTTCTATAAAATTTCTCTCTCCCTTAGGCCATGCACATGAGGGGCTTTTATACTCCCTCAAAGTAGTTTCAATCAGTTGGAAACAGTTGGCCACGTGCCGGGGTGGTTGAAATACTGGAGTAACCATCAACCCAGCCCGAAAATAGGGATTTTCAATATATTTTTTAATGATTTTAATGGCATACACGGAAAAGTACATGTGGACTCGCGTATGCACGCGGAAAAGTCTGGGCATACCCGCGTATGGGAATTTTAACACTGTTTTTTAGTGAATTTTGTTCAAGTCTGTAGGAATGGGTGCCCAAAGCCATAAAGACAATCATGAATCACCAGAGGGTGAAAAGTGATGCTATAATAGATGCCCCCTAATATATGAGGTTAGAAGGGGTACATGATGGCCGGAATGTATTATGCACATAGAAAGAACTTTGCAAGGACAAGAGAGGACTTCACCAGATTTCAGCCTGCCAAAAACCAATGAAAGAAAACAGAGAGTCAACTCATGCTGAGGCGGGAATACCCATGCTCAGTCAAAAAATACATCATATGGAAAGTACATAATAGATCCAAAATGTATACAAGTATAGCTGAACTGAAAGTACACAATGAATCATCTGAGCATGGCCCGGAAATATAAGTCTGAATCAATGTCCAAGTATCACATATAGAAAACTGATCAATGATGCTGAAACTAGATGTCTGATCATATAAGTAACTGAATCTCCATGTACCAAATCATAAGGGGTGGAACAAACGGTACAATCACGCAACTCGGGAGCCAACATATAAGATGCTGCTGTACTGAACTGCAACATATAAGGGTGAATGGCATCATTGGTAGAAACTGAATGGACTGTCAAAAGTGAACCGAGAAATGCTGATGCAACCCGAGGTCTTCACCGATCACTATGGCACAATTCTACACAATGGAAATAAATGAGCTGAAGTCGACCATGTGAGAAATCGTTGGATTACCGGTCAATGATGTATACCGTTAACCAACGTGAGACAACCCATCAATAATGAAAATGAGTGTCAAGGTGCCCCAGTACAATCTAACAAGTGCGAATAAATGAGTTGAAGTAGAACACTTGAAAGAATCTACCAATCAGGAGGCAATGATGAATCCCCACTGTCGATAGCGAAGAATCTGCCACTGATGACTGCAAACTCTAAGGTACTGACAAAAAGACTCTAGACCTTATTCCCAGAGCAATGAGTTGGAGTCGATGGGAAAAGATCTGCTGGAAGGAAGGCATTAAGGCATCCTACATCAGTCCAGCGCGAGTGTAACCCGCAGGCCAAGATTTGGAAGGAATCGAACGAAGCCATACTTGAATGCAAAAAACTAGTTAACAACGATAGCAGAACTCACCCGTAGTCCTATGTTCGATGTAGATCCCGTGGGGTCCAAACCCCTAGCAACTATTCTTCCTCCTTCAACCTCGAAAACAAGAAAGAACGTGCACGGAAACCTAGTTGTACAACATATATTTCTCCTAAACGTTAGTGCAATCCATGTGAAATATTATATAAACCATAATAAATGCTTAAATGATAATCTTTTCACACATATAAGTAAACCTTAACACATAAGTTCAGGAACAAGATGGTTCTTCATTATTACGAACAGCATGTACAGAAGTAAAGAGTGGAGAGATCACCTGAATCCTTCCACGATATTCGAGCAGACCGTCGTCCGGATCCGTCCCGCCCTTGCCTCGCTAAGATACTTTCAAGACTTGTGCACTCGAGATGGAATATAAATGGATGAACATCTCCAGGAAACAAGGGTTTCCTGTATAAATCTGGGAAAGTGCAAGAGGCACAGGGAATCAAACTTGAATTAGGGATTCCAACAGAGTATAATGTCTATAAAATTTCTCTCTCCCTTAGGCCATGCACATGAGGGGCTTTTATACTCCCTCAAAGTAGTTTCAATCAGTTGGAAACAATTGGCCACGTGCTGGGGCGGTTGAACTACTGGAGTAACCATCAACCCAGCCCGAAAATAGGGATTTTTAATATATTTTTTAATGATTTTAATGGCATATGCGGAAAAGTACATGTGGACTCGCGTATGCACGCAGAAAATTCTGGGCATACCCGCGTATGGGAATTTTAACACTCTTTTTTAGTGAATTTTGTTCAAGTCTGTAGGAATGGGTACCCAAAGCCATAAATACAATCATGAATCACCAGAGGGTGAAAAATGATGCTATAACAATATGGTACAACCTTTCTTATATGGTGACAGAGGCGGAAATCGACCAAGTCATTGTGACCTGACCAAAAGCATGGAAGTTTGGGCTTGGATCCACCCAACTCGTCACAACCTTAACATTCGACAATGATGCAACAACAGCTAAAAAGGAAAAATAAGCTGATAAGCACACCAGGAAAGACGCAGAAAAGGAAGTTGATAAGGAAACAAACAAGGAGGCATAAAAAGAGCCAGAGGAGGAGCCCATGGTGGAACTCGAAGGTACAGATGGCCTAGATGGTACTGGAGCTAAGACTCCCAGAGGTACCAAGCGCGATGGTGAAACCCCCAAGGGTGCATGAAAGAAGCGAAAAGGTTCACTGAAGATGAACTTGATAAGATAACATATGTCATTGCATCTGACTCTAAGGATAGGTGGATTGCGCTCGAGGAGTAGTACAATCTACAGTCAGATCATTGCATACTCGATTGTAGGTTCTGCAGCTTAATACAAAAAATATTAAAGCGAGCACAAATCAAGCGAGTGATAGAACCAGTATGATCCTCAACACATCAGATAACAGGATCTACCCCTTCCTTGGAGCAGCAATTACAGTAGAACAACTTGCATTACGCGCGTAGGTGCAAACCTGCTCAAAAGTTGGAATTGATTTGTCGATGCTGCCTAGTGGTAAGTTGCATGGCATACAAATGATCATCATAGATGAGTTACAGTGTAGGGAGGCATGCGTGAAATAGCAACTTAATAAGGCTGAGCATAATTTTGTAGCAAAGGCAGAAGAATCTCTCTAGGCTCAGACAATGCAGCAGGGAGTGGTGGCACAACGTGCGAAATTGGATAATTTGATTGATCGACTTTTTGGGGACCTTCCTGAGGCTGCCATCCTTGCTTTGGCTACGCCATAAGCCAAAGTATAAGGTATAGTAGCAACCTTGAAGGCTTCCAGATCCAAATTTTAGGCAGTAAAGGTAGACTTTGAGAAGCAGATCGAGGAGTTGCAAGCCAAGCTTCAACCAGATACTCCGCCAGAAGTGCGAGCGCAACACACTGCCTTAGTTAAAGAAGCTTTAGAAAGTATTTCTGCAACAGTAGACAAGGGTACCGAGATATTGGAAAAAACTATGGGCCTATGGACATCCATGAAGACGGATCCCCTTGTCAGAAATATTTCTCAATAACTACACGCTAAGGAGCACGAGTTTGATGACCTTTAGGAGGCATTGCCTACATCTGTGCCTACTCAGCGAATGACACGACTGCAGATGAGCCAGATATTGCGTGACGAGGTTGAATACTTGTGGATAAATAAGCACATCGTGACGGATCACATGAAGCCATGGGCTGATGAAGCGATGAATTTGTCACAGGATTTGGATGTTGTTGTTAAAAATATGAACCAGACGTACCAGATCATCAATCTAGTAGCAGAGGGGTTGGCATTTCAGAAATTGGTGGATAAAACGCAAAATGTAGCCAATTAGAGTGCGGGTGTCCTTGCGCCCTTCATTACTTCCATCGAGGAATTGAAGACAAAGATGAAGACCCCAGTACCTCTGTGACTCGGGATGAGTCACAATATTGTGTTGGGGGACTGTTGGAGCAGGATCCCTTAAGACCACCATTTTTGGGTAATTAATAAGTAATTTTTTTAGTTTTGAGTTGTGCGCACTAAGAAATACATAGGTCAAGGGGCTTTAGGGTGGGTCAAAGTCCCTTTATGAGTTGTAATGGGCTAAATGGTAAATCTAGGAGTCACAAACCACAGTTTGCGGACCTTAGGATGAGCGCAGGCTAAGATATAAATAGAAGTATAGATCGAGTCAGATAAGAAAGAATTAGATGTAAGATTGTGATACATGTTCTAAACTTTGAAGCGAATCTATAGGTGTCTATGTCTGAACAATTCCTATTTCCTGTGCACGGAGCCCTTAGTCCAGTTGTGTGGAGACCTTAGGGGCTGTGTGTGCGGGTGAATCTTAAGAATTGTAAAGGGTTTTTGTGACTATTGATGAATAAAGAAGTGTTTTGGATAATTCTGAGTACTAAATGCATCTGTGATATGTTTCTGTGATCTGTTTTGCCTATGATTTATGTTATCTATGATTGGATTGGTTGCGTACTATTTTACTGATTAATACAAATGTCAATCGTATAGATCTATTATTGTAAGACTCAAGTGTCGCTTTATTAAGACTATTGAAGGGATTGCGAAGCCACCATATATGCGCGCACAGGGTAGCCTACGTATGTTGACCTAGATTTACCTGGTTAGGGTTTCTAGTGCGTAAGATAGTCTCTTATTATTATATATCTATGGACACCCACATAATTTAATTCCCTCTCAGGGTGTGGAAACCTGGTTCCGACACCCTCCCATACTACTTCGGGTGAGACTTTGACCTGAGCAAGTAGGTCACTGCCGAAAGGGCCAATAGTAAAAGGTTTTTGTTGGTTACACTTAACTCCAAACCTGGGTTAGGACCCCTCAAGCCAACACAAATCATGACCATTATTATATATGTAAGGAAAGAAACTTATTCTATATCATAATGATGGATCTAGCTATTTGCAAGAAAGGGAAATTTACACTTAAGCTAAGAAGAAATAAAGTTTAACTAAGTGGCATTCATGATTTAGGTTGCTGAATTGAACTTGCAGAAAGGGAAACTAATATAGGCACACTTGCTCAACCAAATGACTGATTGAACTCTATCTATCTCATGCTTGACTGTTATTCTTAACAATGTGTCTGTCAATGAAGTAACTATGATTTTAAATAACTCTGTTTTGCAGCAAAATAAGGAGGCACTGAGGTGAACTAAGAGGGTCTTGGACTCATGGTTTTAGAGCTAAAGGTGTCTTGGAGGTTGTGCCAGGTCTAGATGAGGTGAAAGAGATTTTTTGGGCTAAAGAAGTGACTGGTTGGTGTTGCTACAGGATTTTCTATAGTATTTCCTGTAGTTCTACATGATGTCTTGAAACGCTACATGAAACAAGCCGAGGGTAGTTTGAGGCCAGAAATGGTGAGGAAAGGGGTAGGAGAGGTGGAATAAGGGTGGATCCAGGTAGATGAAGGGTATCCAACCCATTGGTCAAGCTCAAAACTTATCTCAAAGCCTATCTTGCACCTCCAAGGTGGATCTCGGTGTTGTGGTGGAGATATCAAAAAATAGGACTGAAGGAGATTTGGTTGGAAGTTGGTTGGTGATGGGTGGAGACTGAAGCTAATGGTATTGGGGAAGTCCTTCTCTACTGCTCTACTTAAACCTTCAAGAAAACTACATGTTCACGCATTCATCCTCGAAAAATCTATCATGAAAATGGTGGAAAATATGAGTTTAATTTAAGAAAACCTACCTATGCAATTGAAACATAAAATTAACTCTGCATCCACAACATGTCCATGATAAGAAAAACAACCTATATAAATTTTCCAAGAAATCATAAACTGAAAACAAGTTTGGTTCTATGGTGAATATCTACCCTCCTCAATATCTAATGGAAGAGGTGAGAGAGGGAGGATTTAACACACAATTTTGAGATTTTATATGCTACTGCAACATGAACTGAAAATAGATTAACTACAAAAATCATGAAATGTAAGGAAACGAACTAATGCAACATGAAATGTAAAAAGACTAACTACAACAACCATGGAATGTAAGGAAAATAAATACTGCAACATGAAATGTAACAAAAAATACATAAGAGAGACTGAGTCTAATGAATTGGGCCCTAACCCACAAGCTCAACTCCCTGAGACTAATTTAGTGGAACATAAACCAAATAATCATTTCATTTCATAACCAGTCTTGTACATAACATATGAAAGTCACAAATGTCTATTACAAGAGCTAAGAGTGCTCTAGCTAACTCCAAAAAACGAATCCTAGTAAGCTCTTGCTCTGCCCTATTTATCCTAAAGGGTAGCTACCAACAACTCCCTAAAAAGTAGGTGGTTTGTCTCCTTGGAAATTTTGAGAAGTGGAGCTTGGCTCCCCTTGATCTTCTGCTTGCTTGGATGCCTTTGATTTTGAGTTGTTGGAGGATAATCCTAAGGATATCTTGGCCGCCTTGAGGAGTCAAGGAGGTAGTAAACCCCCTACAATCACTCCTTTCTGTCTACTTCGAGCCCTAATTGTGAAATATTCCTAAAAAATGGAATATTCTCTTTATTTTCTTTCATTTAAACCACATTAGGCCTTCAAAGTATGAAAACCCATAATACAACATCTACACTAAGAAACATATGACCATAATGAAATTAAATGTGAGAAAGAAAGAATAATTAGGATAAAAATGTGACAATTAAGCCCTTAAAATGTACCTAATGATGGTGCTCATTAGTAGGGACCTTACCAACAACCCCAACAAGGAAAAAAAAGAAAGATACCTCAAAATAGGATTCCCCTAATCCATCTGCTGATGATTCTTCAAAGCGAAAGCCTAAATATCCTTGCCTTATTTGTGATGATGATCATTACACTAAGGATTTTCCCCATCGTGCCGAAGTAATTCATCTTCTGAAAGGCACCACACGTGTTAGTGTCTATCAGTCCTGTCAATCACCAGTGATCGAATTATGCTCTTTCATATGGTTGATAGGGTCTTAGGGATTTTTTTATAGTTTCAATAGGTCTTCAAATAAAAATTTGATCATTGGGTAGTCTACCTAGGCCATTACTACTCCTTTCAGTCCCATGGTCAATAAACATCATCATGGTCAGGTCATTACTTTCATGTAAACATGTCTTGGTCATCTTGGTCATCATTCAACTCATCCTTCCATGTAGTGTCATCATTAGGTCATGTTGTCAAAGTCATGTAAATGGGTCATTTCATCATCAAAAATCACCATTTGAAGGAGTAGTAATAGGGAAAAGTGTTCAATAAATGTTTCTAAAGTGTATTTATATCTTTATCATGATGTAATATATGTAAAAAGGTTCCAAAGCTGCAATATACAAGCAATCAATTCAAATTATGAAAAGACAAGGTGGGGCCACATCCATTAGGGGAATTTTGAGGTCTAAAATGGGCCTCCTAAGGAAAATGTACAATCAAAATTGACTTTATGATAACCAATCACATTTTAGGGGATGAAATCATCTCTATTGGTTGAGGTGGCATTTCTTAAGTTAAAGGTACATATTTGTCACATTCTCAATGGGGGATAAAAAATCATGGTTAATCATGGTAGGGCTCTAAGTACTTTTAAAGTCATAAAGAAAAGTGCTCATAATAAATGTCATTTGACACTTTTTGAATAAAATAATATTATTGTCCTTTCATGTTTCTTGAAAGAAACAATTCATATCCCTATACATTTATTACATTATATTATATTATTTTTATATAGTATATTAATTATATGTTATTATAAAATTTAAATAATATAAATTTTAATTAATAGAATATAATATAATTAAGAATTTATAAATTTACAATTATATTTTATTTTAAGTTATTTAAGTACAAATGACAAATGCATTAGTTGTTCAATGATAATGATTTTTCCTTGAAAAACTCATTCTTATTTATAGTCACATCAAAACAATTTTTTTATGAATTTTATTTTGGCACAACTTTTGAATTGAATTTAACTATGGTTACATGGATTGTGGTGCAAAATGTGAATTGCAAATTCATAAATATTATTTTATTGGTTTAGCTATTATTTTATTATTTCATTATGAGGCCCATTTTAGACCTCAAAATTCCCCTAATGACCACCAAGGAGAAAAATCGATTTCCAACCTATAAGAAGACCAACAAAGTTCATTTTTTGCTCATTTCTCTCTCAAAAGACATCATTCAGTCACCAAGGAGCTTTCCACCCTTTAAAAGCCATTTTCTTGCCTTGGAAAGCTAATTTCTCTTGTTACGCTACGCATTTCATTGGTTGTACTGCACTTTTCCTAGCTTGCTACACTTTTCTTCAGGGAGGAGAATTTCTCATGTTCAATGGTTTCTACATCAAAATCATGTTCCATCTCATCAATTACAATTAAGTGGATCATTATAAACCTCTCTATCGGTTAATTTCATGCTTAGAAATATCAGAATGCCCTCTCATAGGGTTTGCTGCATTTTCTTGGTCTCATTGTCTCTTTGGTCAATTTGTTGAGGAAAACCCTAAAATTTATGCTCACGCACCCTCCCACACCTTTCATATACCATAATTGGTAATTCCCCTCATTCATTTCCTTCATTTTCACCATTTTCCTACAAACCCTAGCCTACACTACACTTTCCTAGGCTAGGACTACGTTTTCACCTTTTCTACCCCATCCCCTCACTCATTTAAAAAAATTTCACATCCCTACACTCCCTAACAACTATCCCTACCCCCATAAGTTTTACCAAGAATTTAGAGACCCTCTAACCCCTTAATCCATCTTCATTCCTAAAGCCACCCAAAATCCCCTGTTTTTCCGACACTAAACCCTAGTTTCCCCTCCTAGTCAGCTAGGGTTTACTATGGATTCAGAGACCACCGAGAAAAAGGAGGCATAAGGGAGGTCATATGATAAGGTATGAAACCACTACAACACATGATGTCATGTCTACACCATTTCTTAAGAAATCATTCCAAGATGTAGGTTGCCTCGCCTTTTGCCAAAGGGTTGAAGAACTTGGTTTTAGTGACAAAATTACAAGCACTTTTGCCACTAGTTTAAGGAGATATAAGGTGACCATTCCAGGGGTTGTTTTCACTCTTTCAGCATAGGCTATTTCCATAGCTACAGGGATCCAAAACAATGGAGAACTTTGGTTCAAAATAAGAGACCTAGACATTGAAAACTATAAGATGTTTTTGAAACCTCCATACAAAGTTGCTCCAAAACACATTTTTCCATTCAAACACTTGCTTGAAAAGTATGCCCCTCTTATGAAAATTATCATGAAATATTTTACATTTGAGGGTAGGTTCTCTAGGTTATATCAGTATCATGTGATATTACACATGCATTTCATCGGTGTCAAAGCCCTCAACTTACCCCACTACCTTTACAGAAACATGGTCAAAATGGCAGAGAAGGTACATAACAAAGGAGAATATCATCATGCAAGCTTGTACCATCATGTCTTGGTGAAAATACTTGTTTTCCATTAGCTTGCATAGGTAAACTTGTCTTGGGATGGTTTCATGGATTTAGCTTCACTTTTTCCTTCTCCAACTTAGTCAAGCAATCACTCTACACCTTTGAATTCGCCAAGGCAACAAGAAGTAGGTTCTAAAAGAAAACCTATCACAAGGACACCTAGGGTTGAGGTGAATAAAACCTACACTAGAGGGAAGAGGGTGATGTTTTCTCCTGCTAGTGTGGAAAGGGCTCAACCTACTACAACAGTTGAAGAGAGATCAACGCATCAACAAGAAGCATCATTTCAAGAAAAATAATAGGTACATTTTGATACTCATATGGAAGATTTAGATATGAATGAGGATTTCAAGTCATCAGAGCATATCATCCAAGAGAAAGAATATGATATTAGAGAACTGAAGCACAAGTTTTCAAAGGCAGACTTCATGATCACTTTCCTTCAGCAAGAAAACAAGCAGCTCCAAGTTAAGCAACTTTTGCTCAATAAACCGAAGACATATTTGGAGAAGGATAGTGGAAAAGGTAAGTCAGTGGTGGATGTTGATGAGTTATAGGATCAAGAATAGAAAATCAAACCAAGGAGGCCAAGAAAAAGATGTCTCAATAGGGCACTAGAGCAATAAAATTAACCATCTCCACCACTAGGTCAAGAATACTTTGATGACCTAATTGCAACAAAAAATGAGTAAAATAAGGAGATTTGGCTTGAAAAAGTAATTTTCCACTTGGAGAATCTTCTTAAGAGGGCTAAGAGGAACAATAAGCTTCAGAGGCACATGGCTATGCACTACTTCACAAGGAATAATATCTCTCAAATCAGAATCAAGCAATTGTAGAAGAAACTGAAGCAACCCTAATGAGGAAAAAGAAGAAGGAAAAACTTGATTTATTGTTTGAGGCCTCCCTAATTGCTTGAAACATAATATCCAAGCTTCATGGGGCAATTTTGGGCCAATTTTGAACAAATTTTATAAATTTTTGAAATTTTGATGTTTTGGCTTAACACAGGAAAACTAGTTCAACCAAAAGCGCACTGTGTTTTTCCCTCAAAGGTACAAATTAACTAAACGTAGCAACCATGGATATATAATCACCTACACATTACAAATATCCAATTTTGGTGCCATGTCACCAAACATATTTGGAGAAAAGTTCAAAAAACATGCCAAAAAGTCACTTTTTGCCACCTTTTTGACCCAGGCGCTGCGATTTTCGAGTGACCTTGGGATAATGCATTTGTATCAGCCTTGGAGAGGCCATTTTTATTTATTGAGGAGTATAATGAAAACTAGACATCCTAAGCTTTCCAATGGTACCTTAAGATTTTCATTTTGATCTCAGGAAGGCAGTCAAAAGTGCCCTGCAAGATGGCACTGCGCTTTTCCCTGTTGGCGCTGTGCTTTTCTTTGTTGCTCAAATTTTCGAGTTTATTCAGTAAAAAATGGTTTTTAATGATGTAAATCCACTTTTTTTGAGTTTATATGAGGTAGATGAATGTAAATAGGTTTGTAAATGACATTTTAATGTATTTTTGAGGGTCATTTATGATGGTTAGGTCAGTCAAAGGCTAAAAGGAGATGTTTGTTTTAACCTCCCTAGTCTTAGGTTTTGTTGGATAAATTTGTGTAAACTGATCCTATATTGAGGGATTAAACTCCTGAGAGAGGGGAAGATGGTTTTTGGCTATTTGTATCTAGTTTTCATTCAGAATCAAGGTTGGCCATCAATGAGTAGAAGGCTTGGAGTCCTGTGTACAATTGACATTTGCAGAAATACAAGTTCAGTTGCAGCTATTATATAGGGATTCATGTGGTATGATTGTGGCAATGTTTTTCTACTCTAATTCAATTTTATGAATGATTGTTTCATCATATTTCCATATCTATTCTTTTCAATGATATTCCTATAAGATTTTAAACAAAATTCTTTAAAATTATGCTCTGTTTTGGTAGGAATTTCATGTTTATGTTGTTCATCTTCTGATAAATGAACTCATGCTTGTCATGCTCATTTTTATCCTTTTATTTTCCACCCTACACTACAATTGAAAACCCTAAATTTCCATTGAACATACCTGCCATGCCCCTTTATATCCTTGCAACTATAATCTTTTGGATATGACCTAGTTTCCTTGGCCTCTCCTCTCGATCCAACAAAAAACCTAAAGTTTCAAAACCATAGAGCTCAAACCTAGCCTAATATATTTACCCTTGTTCAATCATCTTTTGGCTGTAAGATCACAAAGAGAGCCCTATCTAATTTTGTAGGGCTATCTTCCAAATCCCAAGTTGTTTGAGTTTACCCCCATTGGTTTTCATTCTCAACCTTGGAACACTGTGGAGGATAACAATAGGAACACCAATTGTGTTGGAGGAACCTTTTCCATCCTAGCAGACACAAATGGTAGATCAGTATCAAGGTAAAACCTACGGAAGGTCTCAAGTGTTCATGAGTGGAATATAAACTATTCATGTAGGCACCAGATCAAAAGATTTATCCCACTCCTGAAAAACCCATGGTGGAGAAAGATAACACTGATATACCCTCTTCCTCCATTCCACCTAATTCCGGTCCTCTCCATATCGAGAAACCTAGCACTGATTCCATAATCTGATCACCCCCCAAAGGTGTTCTTAAAACCATCTTATAATCCAAATGCACGAGCTTCCAAACACTACAATATTGTAGCATATTTGGCTCAAGCACCCTCGACGATGTTAGCCTTGGAAGTTCTTCAAAAATTTCCATCACAAAGGAAGGGTTTTCTATCCACAATTGGAGGAATTGATCCGACAGATTCCAAATTGATAAATTTTGATCTTGAAAACCATGTTCCTCGCCTAGCACCTCAACTTTATTTTCTCATACAAGTTGTCGTTACGGGAAATAATTTTCATAGGACTGTTGTCGATAAAGGAGTGTCCACTTGCATCATATCCATCTCATGTTGGAAAGCCCTTGGCTCTCCTCCTCTCAACTAGTCTCCGAATACCTTAGAAGCTTTCAATGGCAGAGGTTTCTGTCCATATGGTATTCTCAACATCTTACCTATCCAGTTAGAAGGTAAAAATCTCAATTTGGGGGTAGAATTTGTTGACACAAATCACAATTATAACCTTGTACTTGGACGTAGCTGGACTCACACTATGGTTTGTGTGGTTTCTACTCTATTTTGCATACTTTGTTTCCCCCATCAAGGGAATATTGTCACAATAGAAAAACTAGCCTTCTTTTCCCCTGAATCTTCAATTGGTAATGTACCTTACATTAGGAAATCCAATATACCTTATGAGAGTGTTGGAGTGGTTCTTTTTAAAGACTCTTCCTTAATGGGAAATTTTCCCCATCCCCCCCCACCAATGTCACCTCAGTCAATATGATCTCGTCTCACCATGACCCTTGGATCATACCCAACCCTAATCTGAATGAAATTTTTGGTGATGCCATGCCACTCAACCCCATTGAAAAAGCTTATCAAGTTGTCCTTTTGGCTTCTGTGGATGCATCTGAAACTAATGGCTCATTGAGTACAGTCCTAGACTCGTATTCACAATCCTCTTGGCTTGGTTATTTGGATTTTGATGATATTTTGAACGAGACTTTCCCGACTAATGAAAGAATCGATGAACTCATGTCTCTTGAAGAAAATCCATAGAATGATATCCATCATCGTGCCTCTTTTCATCCTAGCATTGGAGAAATTCCTACCTGTCTGGATTCTGTTGTTTCCCCTGCAACGATTGCTTTCCTTTAGACTCCCATTCAAGTCCACGATGTGTTGTTTGAAGTAAATATGGAAAATATCTCGGAAACCATGACTATCGATTTCTTTCTAAAACCCAGTGTAATTGTGAATATTCAAATCGGAGCCCCACCATCTCCCTTATACCCAGTTATTACCATTCACCCATTTTCCAAATGGGGCATTGTTTTTATGACTTGTAACCCTCCCTTGGTGAGGGGGCATGGGTACAAGTTTGCTATAGCTTATTTAAAAAATGGGCCAAGGCGATGCCTACATACAATTACAGTGGTAAAATTGTAGCCTTATTTATGTTACTCATGATGGATATCATTTGTCTGATCCCTGCAATGGGCTCTACATGAAAATTCTTATGCTTGATCTTGCATGGATACTTTGTACATTAGTGTGTGTTTGATTACTGTGCAATTTTTTGGGTGTGATTGTTTGCATGTTTGCAAACATGTTTTCCCTTGCTTACCATGTGTTCTTCTTGGTTTGCAGATGTTGACAAACCCTCTTCCTTATGTCATTTTTTCTAATGGAGCTTGTCGTAGTACACAGAATCTATCTTCCGCTGCATGGGCGCTCTTTGTTCCCAATAATGAATTAGTGAGTTTACAAGGTATATTTTTAGGACGTATAACTAAAAATACAACTGCATATAGTGCAGCCATCGAACTATTATCAGAAGCTATTTCTGTTGGTATTAGGGCATTAATTGTTAAACTTTATTCACAACTCGTTGTATTACAATTAAACAAGCAGTTTTCCGTCAGAAATCCTTAAATTTTAATAATGTATTTGCATGTTCGTCTCTTGGAGAGAATTTTTGATTACATAACTTATCAACACATTCCAAGACATCTAAATACATTGACAGATACATTAGAAAATCATGTTTTAGATAGAAATTTTTGACACATGTAAAAAGAAAAAACCGTGACATAATAGGAACATTAAGATACGCCAGGGGAAACATGTATGTATATGTATAGAGAGAGTTTGAAAAATGTTTATTACATCAAAGATCAAAATCTGTGTTCTGAGACACATGGATTCTTGATCCTACATAAATGAAAAAAAAGATATCAGGGACATGTTTATCCACCAACATGGTGCTCATGATAACATGAGATAGCTCTAACAAATCGGCCCAACAACCAACATAGTCTAGCTGACACTCCCATGGTGTGCCTATGGTACCAGAGTGGTACATCATCAATAGTCGCATATTCAGGTATGCCTCTAGTCAAGGCATCCACATTATGCTCCATCTCTACCATAGGATCAACTCTCTTGATGTACAGGGAATCCTCAAGCTGAAGTGCCACCCTCATGGCTATTGGAGAAACCCCTAGAGGTCTCTCTGGTCCAATATCTGCAAAATATCATAAGTCTCAATCTCAGTTCACATAACTAAAAAATAAAAAAAAATGGAAAATTATTAAAATAGTCCTTTACCTGAGTCATTCCACTGTATCCCTGGTGGAAGCAGGAGTTCATGATCTCCTATTAAATCTATCCCTGCATAGGACCAATCATCTACCATAATGAGCTGCTGTCGTAACCATATGAAAAATTTAGGTGTGAAGTGCATGTGTTGACCACCTCCATGATGAGGCATCAACTGCACCCACAGTGATAACCATGGCTCCTTTGGTCCAGGAATGTCCACCTCTAGCCACTGATATATGAAAAATGGGACACATTCTAGGAAAAATGCAATGAGAATCGATCCGTAGCCAATCTGTTTCAACTTCCCTGTCTTGCATTTGGTGAGTTGGTCCTTCATATTGGCTAGTAGCCCCTCACTCCAGTCGAATATGGTAGGGTTTAGGCATTCCACTGTATACTAAAGGTGAAATTTTCTCGCCTCATGGAGAGCTTGTACTCTAGCCACATGTGTTATGGTAAATAGAACTGTTTTCAATGGGAGCTCCCTGACATCCTTGATGTCAATTTTTCCACTTTTGGTCTTGGGAGAACCCTGGGACAATGCATAGAAATAAACATATCCATGCTCTCTCCTCCTACACAAGCACATGAAAAATGAACTTGTTGTCCCATTTTGGACAACCCAGTAATGAATTATATGTATGATACCTCTATTTCCAAATCCTGGTATCCTAGCATGAACATTTGGCGGTCTATATCCCTCCGTCTCACCAAGTGATATAATAAATCTACCTGGGCTTTTATCCTAGGGGCACGAAAGAACATGAGAGATCTGCATTTGCGGAGAGCCCTTATGCAATGTGGGTTTTGAGCTGCCTGGTGGTATTCTATTTCATGACCTCTTTCCTTCTACTCAATATCCATTTTTCTGTAGAAAATACCTGTAAAACATCATTAAATAAAGATTAATTAGCCTTCATGGAGGAAAATTTGGAAATAAATGGGTATTTCAGAGTTTTATTGAAATTTTTTATGAAGTGATGCCAAGGTGTTTGTTTATGAATTTTTTTGCGTTGGTCCTTTGGAGCTCAGGGAAAGTAGCACGGTCCCAATGGGTAAATCTCGCGCTGTCTACCCATAAGACCATTTTATTTAAGCTCCCCTAGACACCTACTCTATTAATGAAAGCAGTCTAGGGAAAATTTTAAGGACAAAAAATTATTTTAATGTTTAGAAACCTTGGCGAATCTTAGTAGTCCCTAATGTGTTAAGTGTAAAATTTTTGGAGATATTTTTCTAAAAATATTCAAATTTATAATGATTTAATATTAGTATCTATAAAATTGTAGCGATTTTTAAGGTAAAATAATTCTATACTATAAAATTTGGGCGAATCATATTTAGAGAAAATGGAAATTTGGCGAATATTTTTTTTGGAAAAATCATGGAAAATTAGCCCACTTGCGAAAAATAGCCCCTAAAATTTTCCATGGAAAGCACTTAAAAATACCATTGAAATGCAGAGGAAAGATAGAGCTCTTACCTGTGACTGACGGCTCATCGAATGGTACCTTGGTTTGAATACACTCCTTGCTTGGAGATCGGGGTAATTTTTGGTAAAACAAATGCTCTTCGAATTCACAAGTTACAAATGGTAATTTTATTTTTTACTTTTTAATTTATATAAAATTTTTAAAGTATTTTTACCATTTAAAATGTATTTTTATCATTAAAAATGTATTTTTACCTATATTATTATATTTTTCT
Organism: Pinus albicaulis; assembly: GCA_034641835.2. Taxonomy (NCBI): domain Eukaryota; kingdom Viridiplantae; phylum Streptophyta; class Pinopsida; order Pinales; family Pinaceae; genus Pinus; species Pinus albicaulis. The sequence continues at coordinate 39,156,244 of MU968359.1, forward strand.
CGAACTCGGTAACGTTTGTTCAAATGTGCAACAATAGGTCGTTACAAATTGGCGACAGTAATTAATTTTGGATGAACTGACGAGTTTTGCTTTATCACTTTTTCATACTCGTGAAAGATAAACGAAAAAGGAACCCCCTTGGAGTCATCTTTGAACTGTTTTCTGACTCTTGAAATATTAAAATATTGTTGAGAACTTGTCCTTTCAAGTTCATTAAAGCAAATGAAATGACAACTACTGAGTATAAGTTTAACCATTTTTTGGGCTAAGATAGACTAATTACGAAAAAGGAATACCTTAGTAAAACATTACTAAGAGGTTCTCTTGGATAATTTTTTCTACCTTTTATGGTTCAAGAGACTATTTACGAAAAGGGACACCTGAATTTTTGTTTTCCAACTCTTTTTCAAACTCCATAAAAATGAAAAAGATGTCGAGTCACCCCACTGTTGGAATCGTAAAACTTAAATGACGAAGGAATTGTCACCATGACGAGACTGAGTTACTCTTTCCTAGGGCTCATACACTAAGAAGTCTGAAGGGTGAAATTATATGCTAAGAATATGGTGTCCTCTTCAAGCTTGCAATAAAAAATAAAGAGGTACTCAATAGAAATAGTGGGGTCAAATGGAAGGAAACACATATCCTGCATTTCGTCTGAAAGACAACATGTTGCTCTTGAACATGACACTTATTTGTATCTTGTGTCAGGTTTGGGATATGCTCACTTTGTCACTTGAATTCTAGGGTTTGGGAAAGAAATTTTCCTTTCATCAGATTATATCCTATTTTCACCATGACAAATGATTATATTTTTAGTAAAATGCTTACATATTCTAGAGTCGTGTCACCGATATGTTCAAGAGAAGTCCTCGTATGAAAATTAAAACCACTTATACCATGTTTGACCTTCTTTGATTCAATCCTGAATCACTCTTATCAAATCTACAAATCCTATGTTTCATGTCAATGATGTGGGAAGCTGTTACACTAAAAACTGTCACCTTGACATTCTACTAACTGTATGAGCTCATTAACACTCATACATACCTCCTCTGCAAGTCTTACAACCTTTACTCCTCATTTCAAGCCCTGAAACAAGAAGAAAAACCCTAAAAACCTCTGAAAGAATGGGTACGCATGTAACATGAAGCCTGCCCGCGTTCCTGGCTTGGGTACGCAGGTAATGCATGGCTTACCTGCGTTTTAGAACGCAGTTTTCCTTAAGAATACTTGCGTACCCCCTCCAAAATAAAAAAGGAGAGAAAGCAAAGTTAAAAAGTTGGTTTGAGGTCAATTCTAGAAGGTTCTAGATGAGATTTTTTGGGGATGAGTACGATTTGATAAGGTGCATGTATACCTCACCTTAAGGAACTAATCCCTTGATGTGAGGAGTCTATCCCTTTGAAGGAGGATTCTATCCCTTAAAAGGTGGAATCCTAACCTCCTCATCTGCTCTATAAAAGGAGGCATTGGGTAGCCTCAAATGGTTAAGATTTTGGAGTTTAAGATTTTGGAGATTGAGATTTTGGAGATTGAGAATTGGAGTGGAAGATTTATGTGTGATCGAGTTGAAGTGCTGTTGAGATTTAGTATTCTTTCTGCTGAGCTTTTGAGAGGAAAGACCACATACCTCTTTGTGCTCCTGAAGGAAGAGTGCAAGACTTATCAAAGTAGAGGAGACTCCTGCTTCGGACCCCGGGAAGGCCTTTCAAACATCAAGGCTAAGGTTGTAAGGTTCTTCTGTATATTTTAAGATTAATACAATCAAGTTTTGTTTTTCTCAATAAATTTTCGTTCAATTTTTTATTTCAATAAGCTGTCGTTTGATCATTTATTTCATAGATTCCTTGATCACTATGATATGTATGTTTTATAATTATTTGTTATATAGGTGCTATTTAATATTTGCTTGTTTGTGATTACAGGTCGACGAAAGAGGACACTTTCTTGCGACAAAAGAACTCTTGTTGCGACGGAAGGATTATTGTTGCGACGAAAGAACTCTTGTTGCGACGGAAGAAATCTTGTTGCGACGGAAGGATTTTGATGCAACGGAAGCACTACGACTGCAAATAAGCATTTGGATCTAAGGTAGGATCGATACCTTTATAGCATTTATTTGTAAAACAAATATATTTAGAGAAAGAAAAACTTAGTTGTTCGTTTGTTGCTAGATTGTCTTCTGACACTAGGGAGATCGGTCTTGTCCGCAAGAACGATTTATTCGGCCAACAAATTAGCGACTCCGCTGGGGAAAGAAATTTTTGTTTTTGGTTCTCTTTTATTTTGATTTGAGGAAAAGTTTTTCTTGGTTTTTGATTGATGGATATCTGTCTGGGTAGCTTAGGTTTTCTCTGTTTTTGAAAATTTTGAAATCTTTTATGTTTTTCTTGAACTTTTCTGGAGACCGCACTTTGTTCTTTTGCACAGTGCGGGTAGTTTCGCACTTTCCTTAAGTAAACAGTGTGGGACCGCACCTGTTACTTCTGGGAGCCTGCGGACCCTGTTAAAATTTTGGAAAATCTCCAGATTTCCTTTTTCCATTTTAGTTTAGATTTAATTTAGGATTCTTACCATCTACCCAGATCTGTATTTCTCTGTCAAAAAGCCTTGTTTATGAGTTTCTTTCAGCAAATTCTTCATCTCATCAATCTCCATTAAGGTAATTGGGTGTTTTGAGTCTCTTTTTTCAGAAATTATTAATTTGATTTCCTTTGTTCATTACTTAGAGGTTTGTCTCGGTCTTTTCACAATTTTGCATATTTTTGCTTTTGTTTTTGCAAAAAAATTTCCCCCTCATTCGCCGGGGGGGGGGCTAAATTGTGTATGAGTGTTAATCGCCTTTGAGTGTTTTTTGATCTTTGGAAATATCACCCGATTTTCTTGACTTGCACTTGATTGGTTCTTAGATTACATTAGAATCATATTGTGTTTGAGAATTCTCTTGCATAGATCACATTTGCATAATTAGAATTCTCATTTTCAGAATATGAATGAAAAATGTGCATAGATTACATTTGCATACTTTTCATGTGAATTGTGCATAGATTACAATTGCATAGTTTAAATTCTGAAAAATCAATCATAGATTTAGATTAGTTTTCTTTGATTTGAATTTAGATGTTTTTATGTTTAAAAAAAAAAAAAAAAAACACGAAAATAAAAAAAAATTGTTTTGGAATTGATTTGCATTAGTTTTTCTTGATGAAATTAGTGCATTAGAGAATTTGTTATATTTTCTCTTAGTGATAAATTTTTTCATTGTTGGAAGAAAATGGAAACTCTCTCCTTACTTTAGTTAGGATTCATCGAATTGAAAAGATTACATTATCATATTCGATTGCATTCAGTTTTGGGTCGAGTCATAACACCATTGGTTTCATATCCATTTACCCTTTGAGTAATAACAACCTAAATAACACAACGCTTAATTAAAATTCATCTAGTAATTTTTACATTTTTAGGGCTCTTTCCACCAATATAGCTCAGGATTAGTGATTTGGAATAGGTTGTAGTCAAATTTCCAAAGCAACTAAAACAAACAAGTAGATAAATCTTGCAGTAGGAAATAAATCCAATTGTAATTGGTACAATCTGGGAAGCTTCTCTTAAAGAATTCAATCACGAGATCATGTCTGAACCTTTGAGACAATCAATTCTGTTTCATTGGGGAAGATAGAAGATTTTGCGCGCATTACAAACGGTAAACCTCAGATTAACCATTGTTGAGGAGCCCAGGGTTACTTGTCGGTAAGCCTCAGAATGACCATGTCGAGGAGCCTTCAAGGGGATTGAGCTTTGTTACTCTGCCCTTGCGCGTGGAATCGGATCGTAGACTGTTCCCCCAGTTGTATTTGTTACTGTTGGTAACCTTAGTGTCCATAAGCTTAATATTATTTCCTAAGGTGACGGTGAAGGAAAAATATCACTGTACCTGGAGTAGACGTCGACTAGACTCACTTGGAATCTCTGGGGGTTTCTCTTCACTCGAGATGGTTTTTTGAAGAAACTTGTGCCAGTCTGTTTCATTAAGCAGGTTGTCGGGGTAACTATTCCAACCGCCATTTCTACATTAAAATTCTACGATGTTGGATTTCACCACCAACTAGTGTTTTTAGTGCGGGAATCTACTGTTTGTGTGTGGTTTGACTCCTAGATTTGATAGCGCGTGTTAATTTGTTTGTTTTTACTTTTAGAGACCATAGGTGTGAATTGTGAATTTTAATTGTTAGGTGTGAATTGTGAATTGTTAATTTTAGTTTTAAATTTTTAATAAAATTCACTGAAGTTGAATATAATGGAAACTATTTCGGAATTTACCAACCAAGGAACCCCTCTTAACGAGAATCCTAGTACTTTTCCTTGCTTTGGAAATGTAGGTCCTCCTTATATGGCTACTTTTTCATTACCTGGATTTACAATAGGTTTACTGATATGGTTATTTTCAACTTCATTGGCCCCGAATACTCCAATTGTTCCACCTCAACCGGATGCTTCACCTCAACAGAGTTCACCATCTCAACATCACCAACCTTTTGTTGACCCTTTACTTTCTTCATCTAATATTTCTTCCTCCATTTCTTCCTCTTCACCTGGTAAAAGCCTTGACGCTAGTAACCAGGTGGATAAGAAGAAGAATAAAAGGAAAAAGAAGAAGAAGAAGTAAGATAAGAAAGAAGTCAACCAACCAACCATGGCTGTAAGTGTTAGTTGTGTTGAGGAAACCTCCAACATGCATTGTAAACCCAAATACCATTGCAGGCTTTGTAAGGGTGACCACTTCATTATAAATTGTCCAAGTATTCCAAAGGTCTTGGAAGTATGGTGAGAAAAATCTCATCAACTTTTCGTTGATCCAACAACCAGTGATAGTCAGGTTCCTGGGAAAAAGGGTAAAGTTAGGTTTCCTTGTAAGTTATGCAAAGGGAGTCATCAAACTCACATTTTCCCTCACATGGATGAGGCCTCAAAATTATTGGAAAACCTTACTATTCCACAGCGAGAATTTCCAACTGGTTACCGTAAAATTTCTCCCAACCTACCGTCAACTGACGGAGTGATTGATCTAATTTCAAGTACAGTCGATCCCACTCTTCCATTGGAGAGTGAAACTCATATCAGTCAGGCTGATGATCCATTAGTTGATCAAGTGGTCAATTCGATTTCACATTTGGTCAATCCCATTATCCCTGTAGAGAGTGAATTTCATACCGCTCAGGTTCTTCTTGTTACATCAGATTCTTCTAAGCTAGGGGGCATTTCACTTGTTTCTACAGAACCCCCTCCAAGTACTGAGGTTTTTTCCTTTGATTGGAATAGACTGATAGAACCTCGTCTTCCTTCCTCCATCCCTTTCCAAATTATTGTGAAGTTAGGTGGTAGGGACATACACCGCACACAGGTAGATGAAGGTGCTTCTGTTAGTATTTTATCCTCAACTGCTTGGAAAGCTTTGGGTTCCCCTCCGCTTGTGCCTATTACGTAGAATCTGAAAGCTTTTAACAGAACCATTAGTGAACCTTTAGGTATCATTCCTAAGTTTTCTATTACTTTGGAAGGTAAAACTGTCTGTATTGATCTTATGGTAGTTCGAGGTCCCTTGGATTTCAATTTACTCCTTGGGCGAGACTATGTCTATGCAATGAAAGCCGTCGTATCGACACTCTTTCGCGTGATGTCTTTCCCTCACAATGGCAATATTGTGACTGTAGACTAGCTTTCGTTCCCTAGTCTTGATTCAACTACCAGTAATCTGAAATTCCTGAATGTTCCTCATATGCAAGTGGTATCTACCCTGCCACGGGTTAATTATGTGGCAACTAGTCCCATGTTTTCAGTTACCGATGTAAGTGAGCCTCTCACTGTTTGCTCATCTTCTTTTGACTTAGATCCAGTAATTGACATGGAAAACTCTATGGGATTACTTGAACGCGATGTTCTTATCCCTTTTGAGTCCCTTGACATGCGTTCCTTCCAACGAATTGTTCTTCCATCTGATGAAGACCTCTTGGAAGCCATGATCAAGGTGTGTCCCTTGACATGTGTTTCTTCCAGTTGGAAGCCATGATCAAGTCTATGAGGATAGTTCCTTTTACTGTGTCAACCTCGTTAAAAAATGAATCAGTGAGTCTGAGGATAGTTCCTTTTACTGTGTCAACCTCATTAAAAAATGAATCAGTGTGACCGAGGATAGTTCTTTTCCCGTGTCAACCTCATTAAAAAATGAATTAGTTAGTCGAGAGTATAGTTCCTTTTCTTGTGTAAAGCTCGTTTAAAAAATGAAACAAGCTTCCATGAGGACAGTTCTTTTCCTGTGTCAACCTCATTAAAAAATGAATCAGTAGATAGATTGTAGAGAGTAGATTAATAGATTAGAAATAAGTAGTTTCAAAGGATAGTTCCTGTTACTGAGTCAACCTTGTTAAAAAATGAATCAGGTATGAGGACAGTTCTTTTCCTGTGTCAACCTCATTAAAAAAATAAATGAATCAGTAGGTTATATAGGTAGATTGTAGAAAGTAGATTCGAGGATAGTTTCTTTTACTGTGTCAACCTCGTTAAAAAATGAAACATTTAAAAGAGGAAAGTTCCTTTTACTGTGTCAACCTCGTTAAAAAATGAAACATGTTGCCATGAGCATAGTTCTTTTCCTGTGTCAAGCTCGTTAAAAAATGAAACAAATCCTCCCCTAATTGAGTCGAGTCTTTGACTAGATCTCGTAAATGTTAAGTCATATATTTAGGTCAGTTTTTGCATAATTTTCTTACAGTTTTAGGTCGGGTCTTTCATATGATCTCGTAAATGAACCTTCATTCCATCCAGCTATTTATTACCAGTGTACTTAGTTGAATGAAATGAAGCTAGGGGGACATGCGCTCTAGCAGTTACGCTTAGGGGGCATCAAGCACAATTTTCTCTCTGTTTCAAGCTTGTGTAAAAATGAAAGCACTCTGAAGCATAGTTTTTCTCTGTTTCAAGATTTTGTAAAAATGAAACCTATCTTGTGTCAATTTTGGTTATTTTCAAGACTCGTTAAACTCATGAAAATCCCGAGATTATTTTTCTATCTTTCATTCTCATAAAACACATGAAAATGCCGAGTTCTTTCCGTCTTTTCCTGCTCGTAAATTAAATTGAAAGTCGGCCATATGAGTACATTTTTATCCCTTTTTCGAACTCGTTAAAACTTACGAAAAAGTGAAAACCATGAGTACATTTTTATTCCTTTTTCAAACTCGTTAAAACTTACGAAAAAGTGAAAATTTGAGTTCTCTTTTAAGCCCTTTTTAGACTCTCTAAACATGAAAAGATTGCCGAGTACTTGACTATTCAAACTCGTTAAAGGAAATGAATGATCGTCCCTTCAGTATAAGTTTACCCCTTTTACAGACTGAAATGGACTATTTACGAAAAATGTATACGTTGACTAAATACGGTCAATAGAGTTTTCTCCCGCATTATTTTATCCTTTTTCGGGCTCGAGAGACTAAATTTACGAAAAAGTACACCCATGGAGTTTTCTTAAGTTTTTTCTTCTGACTCCCTAAAAATGAAAAACACCGAGTTTCTCCTGTACTAGACTCGTTAAAATTTAATAGTAAAGGACCTGTTCAATTTTAAACAGGAACGAACCACTCCTTCTTAGGGTTCGAATCTTAAACTAAGTTGGACTTATCCAAAGGATGAGCTTATAAACAAGAAAATGATATCCTCCTCAAGCTTGTCAAAAATAAAGAGGTACTTGCCAGAAATGGTGGGGGAAAAGAGAGAAAAAAGAACCTGTTTGTTGTATTTTGATTATTCGGAAAGCTGTTAACCACTCTTGAACATGACACTTTTTGTTCACCTGGGTTGGGAAAATCCTTTGCCTAACAGTTAATCAAACCATATTGAAAGTCTTCAGCCGGTTTCTGAGTATTAGGTTTGGGTCAATTGTCACCAAGCCATCTGCAGTGTCGTTATGTGTTCAAGAGGATAGTTCAAACAAACCATTCATTTGCGAAATATTTATCATCCATTTTGACCATCCCTGAGTCAGTCCTTCCCGATATATTTCTTCAAAACTTGATCTATGATTTCGTGTTGTGGGCTTGCCTATGACGGATCGCTTTCTATCGACGACAACTCATTATCTAGGAAGTTGATCCAGAAATCATCAGTACCTTGAAATCTGCATGCCTCAATGGCAGGTTTCTCGTGTTTGATGATGGGTTGCATCATTGACCTTCGATCGAATGATTCCGTGACATGTTCAACTTCAGCTCATTTATTCACATTTCATGGATTGTACTGAGTACTTTGAGAGCCATTGACAATATTGGTGGTTACTCTCACACTTGTTAACAATTTACATTATTGACTGGTAATCAAGTGGTTTCTATCATGTTTGACGTCGACACATTTATTCACATGGATAGAATCGTACTAGTTTGGGAAGTAGAAATCAAGACCCTGGATCTAGTTTCCACCATCTAGGCTGTGAGGAGTTTTATTATTAAACAGTAGACTATTCATTACAGATGGCTGCGTCCATGTTGTGTCTACACTATTGATGTAATATTAAAATCATTTCTGTATTAGAACAATTTTAGTTAGTTTTTGATCTGAGTATGGGAATGCCTACCTCAGCGATGACATGATTACATATATATATTTTGCATTGAATTTTTTACAGGTTCCGACCGGGGTGTCCATAGGATGATCCTTGAAATGATAAAGTACTTCACTCTTCATATATGACAGAGTTCATCTTCATCTATTTCAGACTTCGCACTTTAGGGGGCAATCTGTTACACTAAAAACTGTCACCTTGACATTCTGCTAACTGTATGAGCTCATTAACACACATACATACCTCCTCTGCAAGTCTTACAACCTTTAATCTTCATGTCAAGCCCTGAAACAAGAAGAAAAACCATAAAAACCTCTAAAAGAATGGGTACGCATGTAACATGAAGCCTGCATGCGTTCTTGGCTTGGGTACGCAGGTAATGCATGACTTACCTGCGTTCTAGAATGCAGTTTTCCTTAAGAATACTTGCGTACCCCCTCCAAACTCAAAAAGGCGAGAAAATAAAGTTAAAAAGTTGGTTTGAGGTCAATTCTAGAAGGTTCTAGATGAGATTTTTTGGGGATGAGTATGATTTGATAAGGTGCATGTATACCTCACCTTAAGGAAATAATCCCTTGATGTGAGGAGTCTATCCCTTTGAAGGAGGATTCTATCCCTTAAAAGGTGGAATCCTAACCTCCTCATCTTCTCTATAAAAGGAGGCATTGGGTAGCCTCAAATGGTTAAGATTTTGGAGGTTAATATTTTGGAGATTGAGATTTTGGAGATTGAGAATTGGAGTGGAAGCTTTATGTGTGATCGAATTGAAGTGCTGTTGAGATTTAGTATTCTTTCTGCTGAGCTTTTGAGAGGAAAGATCACATACCTCTTTGTGCTCTTGAAGGAAGAGTGCAAGACTTATCAATGTAGAGGAGACTCCTGCTTCAAACCCCGGGAAGGCCTTTCAAACATCAAGGCTAAGGTTGTAAGGTTATTCTGTATATTTTAAGATTAATACAATCAAGTTTTGTTTTTCTCAATAAATTGTCATTCGATTTTTTATTTCAATAAGCTGTCGTTTGATCGTTTATTTCATAGATTCCTTGATCACTATGATAGGTATGTTTTATGATTATTTGTTATATAGGTGCTATTTAATATTTTCTTTTTTGTGATTGCAGGTCGACGAAATATGACACTTTCTTGCGACAAAAGAACTCTTGTTGCGACGGAAGGATTATTGTTGCGACGAAAGAAATCTTGTTGCGATGGAAGGATTTTGATGAAACGAAAGCACTACGACCGCAAATAAGCATTTGGATCTAAGGTAGGATCGACACCTTTATAGCATTTATTTTTAAAATGAATATATTTAGAGAAAGAAAAACTTAGTTGTTCGTTTGTTGCTAGATTGTCTTCTGACACTAGGGAGATCGGTCTTGTTCGCAAAAACGATTTATCCGGCCAACAGAAGCATTATGGCTCTCCTTCGACGAATGATTTCCTGTGGAATCCAACTAATTATCCAGGAAGATGATCTAGAAACCCCCTTTCAGTACCTTGGAGCTTGCATGCCTCAATGTAAGGTTCTTCACATTCGATGATAGGCTTACATCAATAACCTTCGATTGAATTATTCTGCGAGTGTTTGACTTCAAATTCATTGTTCACACTCGTAGATTCTGTTTTTGTACCTTGAGAGCCATTATCATCATTGGTGGTTTCTCTTGTGCCTGTTAACAATTTACATCATTGACTGGTAATCAGGTAATTTCTATCCTGTTCGACTTCAACACATTTATTCACATGGCTAGATTCATACTTTGGATTGGTCAAGATAGAGGCGAAGAGCCTATATTTCCTTTGATAAATTTAGGATGTGTGGAGTTATTCATGATTTTACACATGATCCTTTCTAGTCGGATGGATACACCCATGTCGTGGATTCATGTATTCATATATTCATGATCCTTTTTAGTCAGATGGTTGTGTCCATGCCGTGGATCCATATATTGTTAGATGCCTACACATAGACGTATTTTTAGGTATACTTACATCAGAGATGTTATATTTATTGTATCATGTTTTATTTCCCGGTCTCTTGACAATGGTTCTCTAAAGTCCTTGGCGTTACTTGTAAAGCACTTCAGCCATCACTTCCTGTTCTGACTTCATGCTTTAGGGGGAATCTATTATAAAATATTTTTCCACACTCTATTTTGTGTCATCATGCCATCAGTGTCGCAAAATATTCTCTCCATGAAACATGTATAAAACATACCTGAAGATGTGAAAGAAGACTTGATTTAAAAATATTTCGAAAAGCTTGTTAGAAACCTTGTTTTACAAGCCCAACGCGCTCTGCACTACTGATGACATGCACTTGCCACCTTTTTCACCACATGTGTCTAGCACTAGCAGTGCAATTGTGTTTAGGAAAACCCGCACCGGTCCTCTTTAGGTAGTTTTCCCAAAAATGGAGGTGAAGCTTCCCTTACTAGAAGTATCAATAATGACGATGTGGTTCGCAGGTTATTGATGATAGGAGAGAGACCTCCCATTCATGTCCATGGATCCTCTTTCCATGGATATTTTCCTTAAGAGGTGGAACTCCTCTCACCTTTTATGGATCCTCAACTCCCTCTCCTTTCCTATAAATGAAACCCCTACCATCCACTAATGGTTGGTTTCCATCCTATGAGTTGAAGCATGCCCAATTGTTTCCCATCTATGAATGAGGAAGCGGTTTGAAGAGTTGAGGCTAGGACTTGGAGTCTCACCTAAAGGAAGCATCCAACATCAATGTTTCTGGTTGTATTTCTCCCCTTATCATTCTATTAGCATCTTTATTCTAGTGTTCATTGATCTGATACATAACTTATAATAGAGATTATTATACTTTGTATCCGTTTGTTGTCTCCACTTGTTCTTCCTTGCAGGAATTTTTCTTCACCAACAGAGAGGAGATCGTGATCATGTAAGTGAAAGAAGCAAAATTTACACCAAAGGAAAGCATTATAATCAGAAAGAGGTAGGACATCTACCCTCCTTTATGTTTTTTTGGCACAAGTTAGGAAAGGTTTCATATATTTGTCTCATTTGTTGCTAGATCCTCCCATTAGGACTAGAGGGATCATTTCTATCTGCAGAAAGGATTACCTACACAACAAGACATACCATGCAATATAAATATCTCCTTATTAAAAAAATTGAGCAATATCCATTTATAAGTGGATTTAATAGCTACGAAATGAGATACCTTTCTTAACTTATATACCGCTACCATTATGGCATCATGATGCCTAGATGTCCTTGGCAGTGTAGTGATGAAATCTGTTGTATCTTAAGAAACAATCCCTCGGTTGTTAAAGGAATAAGTGCTTAAGACATTTTAAAAGTGTGTCACATAAATGATTTTATCATGAGGTATTTGTTCTATACCTATGGAGACTAATTCTAAAACCTTTAATTATCTGGAATAATAAAAGATTTCATAGTGCCATTCACTGATGATATATGAATGAAAAGAAGAACCGCAAGGGAAACTCAAAGTAATATGCTGTAAACACAGAATCTACCACTTTTAAGTTTCAGATGAAATTCATGGAGAGAGACGAAACTCGAAATCATATGTTGTAAACACAGAATATATTACTTTAAAGTTTCATCAGGAGTTTGTGAAGAGAGGGGAAACTCAAAATAGTATGCTGTAAACAAAAAATCTATTACTTTTAAGTTTCAGAGAGAATTTGTGAAGGGAGAAGAGATGGAGTGAAGGAGTGCAAATTAAGGTTATTTAACTCTTACTCAGATGTAATTAAGAGACTGACTGCTACATTAATTTACTTCATTCAAAGAAGAAGGGACACAAAATGGCACAAGAAACATGAATCACCATCAACAGTTGTAGGAAACTTACTGCTTCTTTCATTTACCCATCAGAAAAATAAGTACAAAATGTAATCCCCAAGAGGTCCACAAATTAGGCCCCCTCTTCCTCTCTCTTTCTATCCTCCTTAAATACAAACAAAAGCAATCTGTAACTGTTCGAGCTTCTTGAAACTCCTAGACTTCCCAAAACTGTTAAACTACTTATTACATTGCAATCGAAGACACCATGGTAGCTTGGGTCTTATAAAAGAAAAAAAAATAACACTTGGAATATAATCCTTTTGGTGAATCTGATTTGTTGCTGATGTGTCTCCTTCCTTTTTAGCTGTGATGTCCTAACAGTCTGCATAAACGCATCTCCACCCGACTCTGCCCATGGTTCTGCGTTTCTAACACTGTCATCATGTCACCTAACCTGACTTTGCCTCTTCTGCTTGTGCCTACTATGTTCCATGTTATATTATCCTTTTCTCTACATTGAGTCACTTACCCAAGTCTTTCTGCTCGCATTCCAACTTTCTTCCATTATCAAGGCGTTTCACTGGCTTTATGTTATAATCGTACTTTCTTCCTCCAATGAGATTTAACACAAGAAATTCCTTACCTCTGTATTTGAAAACATTTGGAGTTCACTTTTGAAACCACATCGCATCTGCCCTCAAATTGTAAATAAGAGATTTGTTATGAAAGACGGGAGGTAAGTGTTATACATTGCAATTTTCTAAGTGCGATGGGAAGAAGGTGACGTGGCAAGCGTAGGCGGGGCCAATCAAAAACCACAAATCACATATTTGTTATGAGAAATGGGAGGTAAGTGTTAAACTTTGCGGTGTGCGAAGTGCGATGGGTGGAAGGTGATGTGGCAAGCAGAGGTGGGGCCAATTGGAAATCACAATCGGCGGTATGAAACTTTACCGCAATTTGCACTTCAGAGATCATAACATATTCCTTTAGCAACTTTCCTCCTGACCTTGCGACGTGTGATATGTGATCGCATCGCATCGCAATATCGCAAGTTTAACCATATTTCAAACTTGTAACCTTTACCGAATGTGATATGCGATAAGATATCCGTCGTCCATCTCTCCATTTCAGTTCTGCTCTTTGATCATGACCATCTATTTTTCCCTTTGTGCCTCCTCCAAAACTATTAAGTTTCTAAGGGAAATGTTCCATTTCTTTGCCTACGGGAAATTAGTCTATTTTTCTCCGAGGTGTAACCCTCTTGAGATTATCCAGTGTTCTATCGTGCTAATCTCTCCTGAGCTTGCGAATGAGCCCAACTTGACCCTTGCTGTGCACTTTTATTCTTTGCTGCTCCTCCGACTTAGGTTTTGCTTCCAATGCTGTTGCTACTTCCCTGAATTTGGTTCCAGTGCACATGTGATGATGAATCCTCGTTGCGCTTGTGGTTATGCTTTTGAGCATATTGCAGGTCTTCTTGATATTATAACAACTGGTCCTCAACAACCTTGAATTTCTCAGAACCTCTCTTGAATTTTACCTGAGTCAAATTATGCTACAACGTCTGGCTGCAATTGGGGACAACACTTTTGGTAGCAAATTCCTGAGAACTTGTAGATCAGTAGCGTTAATTGGGCATGGAGTCAAAGAGTACTTGTAGATGAGTAGCCTTTATTGGGCATGGAGTCAAATAGCACTTTTAGAAGAGTAGTCGTTATTGGGCATGGAGTCAATCCAAAATGTGAGTTAATCCAATATGAAATCCTCCTGAAACATGCTACACTTTGGAATTCTTCCTTTATTCTTAAGCTGAAAATACTGAACTAGAAATAATACAACTGAAAATGTTCAACTTATGAGTTTATTTATGCACAACTCCTACGTATGCATTTATGCCAAAACTTAATTAGGCAAAGTCAACCTTCCAATGGCACCAACCCAACATCTGCATGTTAGACCTAATGCCTTCATACCGTTGAAATTTTAAGATCACAATAGGGAGGTACCATGAAAGTTTTCCAGATACAAAGCTTTGCACATACCTTTGTATAAATGCTTGTTTTTGACAAAAGAAAAATTTCATATAATCCACTACTGGATCATAGAACTGATGAGACCATTTTATCTCGCCTCCTTTTCTTGAACATCTTGTTGATGTAGACTTCTTTGAACATGCCAGCTTCCTTCACTTCTTGACTCCTCAATTTGAGGTTGTATGTGAGAAGATTGATTGTTGTTTTCTTTTGATAACCATTTAGGCTGGAAAGAGAAATCTAAGGTTTTTCCCTCATAATGCTGATGTTCTTCATATAATGCCAACTCTTGATAAAAACCTTCAACATTCATCTCTCCTCTCATATAAATTTGTGTCAAGATCAACAATACAATCCGAGGAAAAATATTCTTTCTCCAATAAAGAATGTACATTTTGGGCCTTATAATATTTTGAGGATATAAGTAGGAAACAATCATCTTGATATGTAAGGGAAAATAGACCACCAAACTGATAGTGAAAATAAAACTTCCTTTAAAATATTCAAACTCTGATACCTGTATTTTCCACAGTGCTTTCCCATTTCCTTGCTCGCATAATTCCTCATCTAATGAAACCTTCATCAGTGGAGTTGTGAGGTGAATAATACACAACCAAATTTGTATCTAAATCTTGTTCACCATCAAGAAATAGATTTCAATACCCAGGGAAAAATAACTTAGTTTCTTCGTCCCTGGCTACGATGCCAAAAATGTTGTATCTTAAGAGACAATCCCTCGGCTGTGAAAGGAATCAATGCTTAAGAGATTTTAAAAATTTGTCATAGAAATAGTTTTATCATGAGGTATTTGTTCTATCCCTCTGGAGACTATTTTTCTAAATGATCCGGATTTATGCAGGAACGCAACAGAATATAGAAATAACCATAAACATAGAGATGCAACGGAAATAATGCTTCATTTCATTAATATCAAATAACAGAAATATGCTTACAGACATAATGAAAATAAAATAGCTAGGGTGCTGGTAGCGAATCTCTGAGAAGAGATGTGGTGGCTACAGACCTTTGAACTATGTTACATTGCAGACATGATAGAGATGTGGCGAGCTAGGGCACTGGTAGCGCTTATCTCTGAGAAGAGATGTATCGGCTCCCAGCCCCCTGAACTGTCTTACAATGAGGCTCGAGGGCCTATTTACTGTTGAGAAACAATGTAGAATCAAAAACGTTCAAAACCCTAACCGTAGGAGATGAAGCCCCAAAACTGTGGGCCCCGTTTGGGTAAATTGGTGGTTCAACTTCCCAGGGACGTAACTTTTGCATCCGATCTCCATTTGACGTGCTCAATATCTCATTAGAAAGATCTATACGAGGACCACAACTTTCAAGACGAATTTGATGATCAAATTCGCTAGTAAAAACGATGCCCAAAAAACGTCATTTAGGGCCTCAAAATGGCTCCGGAAGTTTAAGACCCGAAAAACTGCTAAAAATAGTAAGTTGTGCCGAAACTTACAAACTGAAATAACTGATAGTGGGGGTTCAAATGGACTCGATGGGTGGCCACCAATATCCACCTGGATTATTAATGCCCCAAAACGGCTCCGGGTGTGCAGGACCCGAAAACTTGCTATAAATAGTAAGCTGTGTTGAAGCTGAAAAACTGAAAGAATTTATGCTACGGGTCCAAATGGAATAGGTGGGAGGCCACCGATATCCACTTGGATCATTCCTCCCTCCTTAGGAAGCAATGGTCTCCATTGCGTTAAGTTCCTCCATGGGGGGGGGAATTTTGCTGAACTTGGTGTTGGATTTGTCCAGGATTTCGCGGACATGTTGGCAGACGTGCTGGATGTAGATGTGCCACCGGTGGGCAGCCATTGAAGGATCTGAAAAAAAAATTTCCATCATCGCGTTCCTCTGTTTCTCGAGGGCATCCTCGAGCAAGATTTTGATAGGATCTCCTGCTCCCTCGTCTTTCTTTCCTTCCGCCATGGGGGGTCGTCGGGGTTGCGAGGTTGAACTCCTTATACCCTGGCCGCGTTGGGGACATGAAGAGAAAAAAAGAGAAAGAGCAGACCCGCTCTGATACCACTGATCCAGATTTATGCAGGAACACAAAAGAATACAAAAATAACCATAAACATAGAGATGCAGTGGAAATAATGCGTCATTTCATTAATATCAAATAAAAGAAATATGCTTACAGACATAATGAAAATAAAATATCTAGGGTGCTGGTAGCGAATCTCTGAGAAGAGAAGTGGTGGCTACAGACCTCTGAACTGTGTTACAATGCAGACATGATAGAGATGTGGCGAGCTAGGGAACTGGTAGCGCTTATCTCTGAGAAGAGATGCATCAGCTCCTAGCCCCCTGAACTGTCTTACAATGAGGCTTGAGGGAGTATTTATTGTTGAGAAACAATGTAGAATCCGAAACGTTCAAAACCCTAACCGTAGGAGATGAAGCGCCAAAACTGTGGGCCCCGTTTGGGTAAATTGGTGGTTCAACTTCCCGGGGACGTAAATTTTGCATCCAATCTCCATTTGACGCGCTCAATAGCTCGTTAGAAAGATCTATCCGAGGAACACAACTTTCGGGATGAATTTGATGATCAAATTCGCTGGTAAAACGATGCCCAAAAAACGTCGTCTAGGGCCTCAAAACGGCTCCAGAAGTTTAAGACCTGAAAAACTACTAAAAATAGTAAGTTGTGCCGAGACTTACAAACTGAAATAAATGATAGTGGGGGTTCAAATGGACTCGATGGGTGGCCACCAATATCCACCTGGATTATTAATGCCCCAAAACGGCTCCGGGTGTGCAGGACCCGAAAACCTGCTATAAATAGTAAGCTGTGTTGAAGTTGAAAAACTAAAAGAATTGATGCTGTGGGTCCAAATGGAATAGGTGGGAGGCCACCGATATCCACCTGAATCATTCCTCCCTCCTTAGGAAGCAATGGTCTCCATTGCATTAAGTTCCTCCATGGGGGGGGGGAAATTTTGCTGAACTTGGTGTTGGATTTGTCCAGGATTTCGCGGACCTGTTGGCAGACGTGCTAGATGTAGATGTGCCACCGGTGGGCAGCCATTGAAGGATCTGAAAAAAAAAATTCCATCATCGCGTTCCTCTGTTTCTTGAGGGCATCCTCGAGCAAGATTTTGATAGGATATCCTGCTCCCTCGTCTTTCTTTCCTTCCGCCATGGGAGGTCGTCGGGGTTGCGAGGTTGAACTCCTTATACCCTGGCTGCGTTGGGGACATGAATAGAAAAACAGAGAAAGAGCAGACCCGCTCTGATACCACTGATCCGCAGTCATGGTAACTACGAATACGTAACCCTATTATGAATTTGAGATGCAAATAGAAATAATGCGTCATTTCATTAATATCAAATAACAAATATGCTTACAGACATAATGGAAATATATGAGCTAGGGTACTGGAAGCGTATCCCTGAGAAGAGATGTGGCGGCTACCAGCCCCTGAACTGTGTTACAATGCAGACATGATAGAGATGTGGCGAGCTAGGGCACTGGTCGCGCTTATCTCTGAGAAGAGATGTATCGGCTCCCAGCCCCCTGAACTGTCTTACAATGAGGCTCGAGGGCCTATTTATTGTTGAGAAACAATGTAGAATCCGAAACGTCCAAAACCCTAACCGTAGGAGATGAAGCTCCAAAACTGTGGGCCCCGTTTGGGTAAATTGGTGGTTCAACTTCCCGGGGACATAAATTTTGCATCAGATTCCATTTGACGCACTCAATAGCTCGTTAGAAAGATCTATCCGAGGACCACAACTTTCGGGATGAATTTGATCATCAAATTTGCTAGTAAAACGATGCCCAAAAAACGTCGTTTAGGGCCTCAAAATGGCTCCGGAAGTTTAAGACCGAAAAACTGCTAAAAATAGTAAATTGTGCCGAAACTTACAAACTAAAATAACTGATAGTGGGGGTTCAAATGGACTCGATGGGTGGCCACCAATATCCACCTGGATTATTAATGCCCCAAAACGGCTCCGGGTGTGCAGGACCCGAAAAGCTGCTATAAATAGTAAGCTGTGTTGAAGCTGAAAAACTGAAAGAATTGATGCTGCGGGTCCAAATGGAATAGGTGGGAGGCCACCGATATCCACCTGGATCACTAAAACCCTTAACGAACTGGAATAATGAAAGATTTCATAATGCCATTCATTGATGATATATGAATGAAAAGAATAACTGCAAGGGAAACTCAAAGTAATATCCTGTAAACACATAATCTACCACTTTTAATTTTCAGAGGAAATTCATGGAGAGAGAGGAAACTCGAAATAATATGCTGTAAACACATAATCTATTACTTTAAAGTTTCATTAGGAGTTTTTGAAGAGAGGGGAAACTCAAAATAATATGTTGTAAACACATAATCTATTACTTTTAAGTTTCCGAGAGAATTTTTGAAGGGAGAAGATATGGAGTGAAGGAGCGCAAATTAAGGTTATTTAACTCTTACTCACAGATGTAATTAAGAGACCAACTGTGCTACATTACTTCACTTCATTCAAAGAATAAGGGACACAAAATGGCACAATAAACATGAATCACCAAAAACACTTGCAGGAAACTTACTGCTTCTTTCATTTTCCCATTGGAAAAAGAAGTACAAAATTTAATCCCCAAGAGGTCTAGAAATCAGTTCCCCTATTCCTTTCTATTTCTCTCCTCCTTAAATAAAACAAAATAAGTCTGTAACTGGTCAAGCTTCTTGAAACTTCGAGACTACCCAAAAATTTTAAACTACTTATTACATTGCAATTGAGGACACCATGGTAGCTTTGGTCTTAGCAAAGAAAACAAAATAACACTTGGAATATAATGCTTTTGATGAATCTGATTTGTTACCGATGTGTCTCCTTCCGTTTCGGCTCTAATGTCCTAACTGTCTGCATAAACGCATCTCTACCCGACTCTTCCCATGGTTTTGTATTTCAAACGCTGTCATCATGTCACCTAACCCGACTCTGCCTCTTCTTCTCGTGCCTGCTGTGTTTCGTCTTCTCTTCTCCTTTGCTCCGCATCGGGTCACTTACCTAAGTATTTCTACCCGCGTTCATACTTTCTTCCATTATCAAGGCGTTACGCCAGCTTTATGTTATAATCCTCCTTTCTTCCTCCAATGCGATTTAACACAAGAAATGCCTTACCTCCGGATTTTAAAACCTTTGGAGTTCACTTTTGAAACCACATCACATCCACCTGTAAATCACAAATTGGGGATTTTGTTATGAAAGATGGGAGGTAAGTGCTAAACATTGTGATGTGCGAAGTGCGACGGGCGGAAGGTGACTTCGCAAGCGGAGGTGGGGCGAATCACAAATCGAAAATTGGTAGATTTGTTATGAGAAATGGGAGGTAAGTGTTAAAATTTGTGATGTGCAAAGTGTGATAGGCGGAAGGTGACGTGGCAAGTGGAGGTGGGCCAATCGCAAATTGCAATCGGCGGTATGAAACTTTACTGCACTTCGCACTTCGGCGATCATAACATATTCCTTTAGCACCTTTCTTCCTGACCTTGCAATGTGCGATATGCGATCGCATCACATCGCAATATCGAAAGTTTAACCATATTTTAAACTTGTAACCTTTACCAAATGCGATATGCAATACTATCTCTGTCTTGCATCTCTCAGTTTCAGTTCTGTGCTTTGATCCTAACCGTCTGTTTTTCCCTTTGCGCCTCCTCCAAAACTCTTAATTTTCTAAGGGAAATACGCCATTTCTCTGCTTGCGGGAAATTAGTTTATTTTTCTCTGTGGTGTAACCCTCTTGAGCTTATTTGGTGTTCTACTATGCTTGTCTCTTTTGAGCTTGTGAATGAGCCCGACTTGACACTTGCTGCACAATTTTCTTCTTTGTTGCTCCTCTGGCTTAGATTGTGCTTCCAATGCTACTGCAGCTTCCCTGAATTTAGTTCCAGTGCACATGTGATGATGACTCCTCATTGTGCTTGTGGTTATCCTTTTGAGAATATTTCAGGTCTTCTTGACATTCTAACAACTGTTCCTCAACAACCTTGAATTGCTCAGGACCTCTCTTGGCTTTTAGCTAAGTCAAATTATGCTACAACAAATTCCATAGAAAACACTTCCCACTTCCATTCATTAATGTGATTGGTTGTAACAAACATGTTGGATGTATATAATCCACCTTCACTTGCTGACACTCCAATCACTTATCAGTGTAATCAACAACATCCTTTTTCATACCTGGCCAATAATATACCATTTTCATGGTTGTTATCATCCTTTGATAACCAAGATGGCATGAATAATATTTTATGAAATTCATCCATGATGAGCTTCTTCAAGTCACCCATACAAGGTATATACCACCTTATTTTTAACTTTAATAGTCCATCCTAGTTGAGGGAGTAGTTCTTACTCAATTCCCCTTCTGGATCTAGCTACAAGTATTCTTTCACTTATTGGAAATTCTCATCTTACTACATGGCATTTTCAATATTTTTTTGGATATAAAATTCAAAATTACTTATGGCTTCCACATGAGGTGGATGTAGCCTTTTTCTATGTGAATCGACTACTTTCTTTTCCTTACCTTTAAAATATATTATTTGAAAATAAAATTCACTAATCAAGGCTAGCCACCTTACTTGTCTTGCATTCAAATTGGTATGATCAAATAGATACTTCATCCCTCCATGATCTAACATCATGGTAAAATTTCTTCCCAAAATATAGTGCCTCCACATTTTTAATACATTTTCCTATATCTTCTAATTCTAAGACATGGATGATGTTATCACTCCACCAGATCTCTAAGGCTGAGAAAGAGTCCAAACATAGGTAGCCATCGACCAATATTTTATCTTGGTAGCCAGCCCTACCAAACCGAAGAGGGCTCTCTCCACAAAATCACAGCTAAAAGGGCTAGATAAATTAGGGCTTTAGGCTAGGTATAAGTACAGGGGTTTTATTTGGTTGAATTGGGTTGGTGGATGAGGATTAGGTCAAAGAGGATAGGTCAAGGAAAATAAGACTAGGGTTGCAGAGATTTAATGGAGCAAGGTAGGTAGCAAGGCTAACAATTTAGGGTTTATTGAGTGGGATGGATCAGACAGGTGACGAGGTAGAAAGAGCAAGGCTAAGCATGAATTATTTCTAAACTGAAGAAGATGGACAAACTATGAAGGTTTTCCCAAAAAAGAGCATGAGATATCTATTCTGTTTATCAACTTAAAAACCAACATATCATAGAAATGAAATGGATCATGAAACAAAAAATTAACACATAATTAGACATAAGAAGAACAATGCTATATTTCCATACCACAGGTATTCCAAATAAATAGCTGCAACCTTTTCATTAATTTCCTCCCAAATAGATTACACTATAATCTCTGATCAATGCATCAACATCCAACCTGTGTAATGAGTCAAAAGTAGAATATATAGACCTAAAAAAACCTCTCCCAACCTCAGGGGTCGAATCCGTGAGAGGAGAAGTAGTTCCACCAAAAACTGAGATGAATAACTAGAGTGTAGGGAGGTCAAACTGACTCATCCCTCACTTTTTGCAAACTCACTCATTACATGTCTTCAAAACTTTTCACCTAATGTATTTGCCCTAGGTAAGTGTAAAAACACCATAATTACATTTACTTCCATCAATTACATAATTAAAAACATGATTTCTCAGGGTGAAAATCAAAATTGTAGAGAAAACTCAGAAAAATCAGACACTAGTCAGGAGCGCAACGCTAGTGTGAGGTGCGCAGCACTAGTGTCAGGAGCACCCTCCATATTACAACTAAGTTTTGGATTGGTTGAAGGTGTCCAAAATGAGCTCATGATAGCTCATTGGAAATATTATCCTGTATAATTTCTATATCCGTGCTTGGTTTGCATATTTGACTTGATTTGACCTCCCACAAAGTGATTCTCCCAAGACTTCTCAGGAGCGCAATGCCAAGGTGAAAAAGGAGGTAGAACTGTGATTTTTTGAGTGTTTTTTAACTTTTTCACCTGCCAGTTTGACCAAACAAGAATAGAAAAGTGGTTGAACTATATGTTTTCCCTACTCCGAATCCAATGGTGGTCTCCTTTTGACCAAGCTATTCCCCAAACAGGAGCGCAACATCCTACACAAAAACTTCAAAAATTTGCAAAAGTGTATCAAAACTTGCCAAAATTTGCTGAATGGTGACTGATGATAAGGGCTAGGCATGAAGTGAGGCTTTCGCAAGGATATCAAGCATCATTTTCTCTTCTTGGATGGTTAGGGTTTCAATTTTTGCATTGGCTTCTTTAAGTTTTGACCTTCCAATTTTGTTTCCCTTGGATTAATGCTTTCACATCCTTCCTCTTAATATCATTATCTTCGCCCTTTTCAACAACTTATTTAGGTGGTCATTTATTTCTAAAACCAACCTTCTTCTTTATCCTCATTGATTACAACTTCCAAACGTTCATTAAGAGTGACCTCATCTCGCTAGTTCTCTTTCTTTCTACCTTCTAGTTCTAGGGCTCTCCAAACCTCTAGTCGTTAGCCTCTTCGGCACTTGTTCTTCGTTTTCATCTAACACACCATATTTTTCTATTGTCTCTTCAAGAAAGACTTTAGCTTTTATGGCTCTCTTTTAGCTTTGATGAATTTCTCTTCATCAATGAATTTTTTCGTCTTTAGTCATTGCTCTCCCGATCAAGAAAGGTAATGAAAATTTTGATCTATCAAGACTAGTTTGTAGCTCTCTAATCTTGGCTTATTTTTCCTTGATAACTATGCTAATGATCTCAATCATCTTGTTGATCCAATTCAACAAGGTCAAACTCCATTTCTATCTCATGAATATTTTCCTCCTTATGCCCGATCTCTTCCCGAATATCCGTCGTCATCTTTTGCTTTCTTGTCTACCTCGCTACGACGAATAAGGCAAGGCCCTTCCACAATCTCTCCGAGAAAAATTTCCTATGACCTCTCGATATGTTTTTTCCAATGTCTCTATCTCAGCCACTTTTCTGTTTTGAATTCACCGATCTTAGTCATGCTAGATGACCCAATATGAGTGTGAAAGTGATGATGGTGGTGAAATGGGTGAATTAGTTTGAGATGATGTAGAATTAGGTACTATGGGCTAAGGTGGAGGAATGGATGTGGAAGTATGAGATGGTGGAGGAAAAATATAGCATGTTGAATTGGTGGGAGTAGTAAATGTAGAAATTTTGAATAACCGACATTATTCACCGAGATTCTCCTCGATCACACTATTTTAGCTTCATGCATAATACATAATCTCTTCTACCATTGATCATCGCATGAAATAAAATCAATCGCATGCATACATTACATAAACAATCACATATGAACACAATATTTAAGGGAAAACTTAAAGCTGAAAACCTAACTATATGTATATTATATGTCATGGAGATCATGTAACAATCATAGTACAAAATCTCCTCACAAGCTCTCATGCACACCTCAATTGCTACACACTATCAAGCCAGATCTAGCAAAAACACATGCTCCAATCTTTTGCCACTTGATAGCCAACCTCTATTGCGTAATTAATGCTAAGTGGGATGGCTTCATTAAATAGATAAAACCACCTGGCTTGAACTACGCAATCCTCATGGGCTACTCCACCTATCTCGTGTGTTGCAAATAGCAAAAGTATAGTCACAACTGATAGTTAACCTCGCTTCTTCACCTATTTCGCACCGGTCTCCACCGAAACCGGCCCATGCACCGAAGCACCGATGCATTCTTTAGTTGATTAATGAGTTTATAATTAGTGAATTAATTAATAATTAATTCACACCACTCTCACTAATTGTATCAATTAGTTAAACTGAATACAAATAGCTCAACTATGTTTAGATTAGTTAAATTGAATACAACTCCACTAATTTCCTCAATCAACTCCACCAAACTCTGTCACATGAGTTCTAACTGAAGTATCCATTCAATAGTCTAACAACCCTCGTAGTATCTTCTCATTACTATGTATACATTGAAAATTTTTAACCGAAGTGATCATGAGTCAAGATTATGTTTAGAGTCTAAATATTATTAAGAGCTAATAATATTCGACATATCTATTTTTAGACCGGCAATCTAAAAATAGATTCCGCCTAATATGTCTAAAATAGAATTCATCTATTTTTTCCAACTTGATCAATCCATCTGAAAATAGCATCCCGCAACTATGTAACAAGGATCTGTATGTTCAAACAGTCATGTTCAATGCAAATAGATTTCTGGTATTAAAAAAAAACAGCTCGCAGCCTAGTGCCACAAGGTCGGTAATTCTTCCACCAAGCTCATCATCTTGTTGCAATCTCAACACTCCCTCTCAACAAGATAAGGATTATCTGCCACCCCTATCTTGCCTCTGTGGTATTCTAATTTTCTCCTTGTGAGCGCCTTCGTCACGATATCAACATCCTGATCCTCCGTGGGAATGTATGAAAGTAACATGATCTTCCGCTACACACAATATCTGATATGATGATACCAGATGTTAATGTGTTTAGATCTATCATGAAATAATAGATTAACTGAGAGTTTGATGCAACTCTGATTATCAAAATAAATCACAGTAGGATCCAAGTGTGAATTGAACAACCCGACCAGGATCTTCCTCATCCATATAGCCTCGCATGTAGCCAAAATTTCTGCCATATACTCGGCCTCTGCTGAACTGAGTGCCATGGATCTCTGCTTCCTGCTGTACCAAGAAACTGCTGTCGACCTGATACTGAAAATCCCTCCATATGTGCTCTTTTTGTTCGTTGGGCTCCCTGCCCAATCTGCATCCGTGAAGCCACATAGCTTCACCTCAGTCGACTGTCTGTACCACAATCCATATCCCGATGTGTCTCTGAAATATGTGCCTCTGAGATATCTCAATACATGCTTGCCTGCCTTCCAGAAGAGCTTGGTAGGCTTAACCATAGCTTGTGAAAGCTGGTTCACAGCATAGCATGTGTCAGGTCGTGTATTGACAATATACATAAGCGACCCCACCAACTGTCGATAAACAGTGGCATCCACTACCTCCGTTGAAGTAGCATCCTCCTTCCTCCATCCACCAGGAAGAGGATTATCAACAGGCTTGTAGCCATGCATGTTGAACTTCTCTAGTATCTCCCAGGCATACTTGTTTTGAGAAACAAACAGTCCATCACTGCGTTGCCAAATTTCCAATCCCAGGAAATAATGAAGGAGGTTCAAGTCCTTCATCTCAAATTCCTTTGCAAGATCATCCTTGCATGAGTGTATCAACAGTTAATCACCTGTCAAAATCAAATCATCTACATAAAGTACAATGATCAACAACTTACCCTCCACCACAATCTGGTATAGGTTAGGATCCGCCTCACTCTTGGAGAATCCAAGTCCGGTGAAATAACTGTCTATCCGTGTGTACCAAGCACGAGGTGCTTGTTTCAACCCATACAACACTCTCTTGAGTCTGCACACATGCGACTCGCTGCTGAAGATCTCGAAACCTTCGGGCTGCTCTATGTACACCTCCTCCTCAATGAATCCGTTGAGGAACGCAGTCTTCACATCCATCTGATGAATGTGCCACCCCATCTGCGCTGAGAGAGCAAGAATCGTCCATATGGAAGAATACCTTGCGACAGGTGCAAAGGTTTCCTCATAATCGATCCCCTCAATCTGTGAGAAGCCTCGGGCAACAAATCTTGCCTTGTACTTCTCCACACTCCCGTCAGCTTCCTGCTTCACTTTGTATATCCATCTCGAACCCACCACTGATTTCCCCTCCGGCCTTGGGACAATCTCCCATGCACTGTTTTTGACAATCGAATCATACTCTTCCACCATGGCATCTACCCATGCGGGATCCTCCACATCTTCCTCGAAAGAGGATGGCTCTGTCACGATACACTTGCTCATAAGAGCCATGTATCCAGTATACCGGTCAGGTGACTGTCTCTATTTGCGCTGTGATGTAGGTGCTCCTAGAACCTTCTCTGCATCTTGAGCTAGTCGCTCAGCTTCTATAGTGCGCTTCCGCCCTCTGATGGTTGGCGTTGCCTGAGTGGTCTCTTCCACTCCATGAACCTCATCTTGTGGCTGATCCACATCTTGAGGCTCATCCTTAGGAACTAATAGCTCCTTATCTGCATGCAAGTGTGGCTCCCTCTCAAGCGAACACTTCATGGCTTTCTCCTCCTGAAATTTGATATCCCGTCGCACAACAGTCTTGCGACTGTCTGGAAAATACACACGATAGTTGTGGGGCGTATTAGTGTACCCCAAAAATATCCCAACCTCCGTAGTCGGCTCCAGCTTCTTCCTGGCATCCTTCGTCACATGAATGTAAACAGGTGAACCAAAAATCCTCAAATGGGAAATATCAGGCCTCTTACCAGAAAACGCCTCCTCGGGTGTACTCATGCCAAGTATCCTGTGAGGACAACGGTTCTGCACATATACTGCAGTATTGCATGCCTCAGCCCACAAGTGAATGGGTAGGCCCTGATCATGCAACATCGCCCGTGCAGCACCCACGATCATTCTGTTCTTCCGCTCAGCAACCCCGTTCTACTGTGGGTTATGAGGTGCTATGAGCTCTCTTCGAATTCCTTCTGCGCTGCAAAAGTCCTTGAATTTTCCAGAGATGAATTCACCACCATTGTCGCTCCTAAGAGCCTTCACCTGCTTCCCCGATTCTTTCTCAACTAGTGCCTTGAACTCACAGAACTTTGAGTATGTCTCGCTCTTCTTCTGCATGAAGAAGATCCAGCACTTACGAGAAAAATCATCAACAAATATCACATAATACCCGTGCTTTGCTGTCGAAGCTACTGAGAAAGGTCCACACACGTCTGTGTGAATTCTCTCAAGGATCGTCGTGGCGCGACTATCCTTCTCGTGAAAGGTGGCTTTCACAAATTTTCCCAAGGTACACCCCTTGCACTGATCTGACTGCGCAAGAGTGCCTTTAGGAAGCCCAATAGAAATCTTCTGCAGCATCTTCAAAGCTCCATGGTGAAGGTGGCCCAATCTCCAATGCCACAACTTGCCATCATCCTGGCTCACCACTCCTTCTGCCTTGCCTGCCATTGCTGCGCAGCCATCTACCTGCAATTGATAAAGGTTCTTAACTTGAACCCCTATCCTCCGGGTCTCACCAGTTTCCTTACTGTGCAGGAAAACCTTTCCTTCGCTAAAAAAAACATCATATCCCTTGTCTTCTAACATCGCCACAAAGATAGGATTCTTCTTCAATCCTGGAACATGCATCACTTCCTTCAATACGAAGGGTTTACCAGACTCCCTCTCAAAGGAAATGGTACCAATACCGGTCACACTGTATCTACCATCATCGCCCATCTCGATGTGCACTCCAAGATCTTTCTCATCCAGATCAGTAAACAAATCTTGATCTCCTGTCATGTGAAAAGATGCACCACTGTCCAGAAACCACACTGAACCCATCACACTTGAGACCAAGCATGCGATCAACGAAAAATCCAGCTCAAACTGCGAGGCTAAGGCCTCTCCAGCTGCAGATCCAGCAGCCTGCTTATTTTTCTTCTTCTGCGGACAATTTGTGGCATAATGTCCGTGTTGGTGACAGTGAAAGCACTTCACCTTGGACATGTCTTGCTTCTTGCCTTTCGCACCATACTGAGAAGCTTTCTTGCTCTTCCCCTTCTTTTCTTTGGCAGCCAAAGCGCAATTTTCTTCATCAGATGCCTTTGATGAAGATCCGTCTCTGGTATTCCGCCTTATCTCCTCTTGCACAAGATCCGACCAAAGTCGCTCCCATCCTGGCAATTTCTCCCGACCATTGACATAATCCTGATAGGCATGCCAACTCTTCGGAAGACCAAGGAGAGCCAAGCTCACCAATTCCTCATCATCAACAGTCACCCCCACACTTCCCAGCTCATCCCTGCATTGGATGAACTTCATGAGGTACTTGGGCATATTGTCGCCTTTCTCCATCTTTATGTTCCTGAGTTTGTCCTTGAGCGCCAACTTCCTCTGGTCGCTCTTGCTTTGGAATAAATCTGTCAAAGCTTTCCACATCAAGAATGGAGAAGCCTTACCATGAAGGCTGGACACTATGTGATCCTTCACACCTTCCAACAGAATCCTTCGACACTTTGCTGTCTTCTTTTGCCATGCGTCAAGTACGGAAACATCACTAGAAGTAGGCTTTGGAATTTCTGCATCTATGAACTCCTTCAACCCATTGTCATATAGCACCGCCTCCATCCTGTCCTTCCATGCAATATAATTTGAGTTTCTGCACTAGTCTCCACTGAAACTGTCCATGCACTAAAGTTAACTGATGCATTCTTTAGTTGATTAATGAGTTTATAATTAGTGAATTAATTAATAAGAAATTCACACCACTCTCACTAATTGTATCAATTAGTTAAAATGAATACAAATAGCTCAACTATGTTTAGATTAGTTAAACTGAATACAACTCCACTAACTTCCTCAATCAACTCCACCAAACTCTGTCACATGAGTTCTAATTGAAGTATCCATGCAATAGCTCCACTTAACCCTCAGGAATAGCGTAATTCCTTCTGTCAGCTCCTGTGCCACATCTGTGCACTTAACTGAAGTGGTCCAAGAGAATAAGATAATGTTTATAGTCCAAATATTATTAAGAGCTAATAATATTCGACATATCTATTTTTAGACTGGCAATCTAAAAATAGATTCCGCCCAATATGTCTAAAAATAAAAGTCCATCTATTTTTTCCGACTTGACCAACCATCCACAAATAGCATCCTGCAACTCATAGAACATGATCCATATGTCTAAAAATAGACATAGTCTAAAAATAGACTTTGCGCCAAAAATAGCCTGCGGGCCCACTTAGTGAAGGCGACTCCTTTCCACTAAGCTCATCATCTTGTTGCAATCTCAACAGTAAAGATGTCATTAGCTATGAAAGTGTCCCATGAGATGTTCAATTGATTGAGGTGATGGATGACAATGATCTTGTTGAGAGAGTGGTGAAAAAGACTTTTCATCTTCTGGTCATAATCTCTCTTTTGAACAATGTATGCCATTTTGTCAATGTTCCTGAAGAGATAATAAGGTATGTTGAGAATTTTGACCCTTGTGAAGTGCTTTAATAACCAGATATGGTAGGTGTAGAGTCTAGAGAACCTTCCTTCACAAGAAAATTACTTCATGATGATTTTGATCATGGAGGCATACCTATCCAAGAGGTAAGACAAAGGAAATACCTTCTTTCCTTCATTTTTGTACCTTGGCTTGATGTATGGCTCATAGTAATGATCTTCCAACTTTTTTTCCGTGAACCACTTTTCACCAACATTTGGAATTCCAGGGGTAGCTGCTATGGTGGCTATGGATACTGTGAAAGTGACACCAACATAGCATGGTTTACCTGGTTGTCATGAATATTAGAGATGAAAATCCTGTTCAAAATAGGGTGATGTTGGACCCTTTGTATTTTTTCACAAAAGTCAAAGCATCCTACATTCTTGAAACATGTCACAACCATGGGAGAGGCCATGAGTTCTTTGGTGTTTGTAGGTTCAAGTATGAGGATCATCCCTCCTTTATGTGGCCTCCTCTCTTCCCTTTATTCTTCATCACTAAATTATCTGTTTTCTTCTTCCATAATGTCTTGGCTAGAAACCCTAGGGAGATGAATTGGGAGTGAAATTTAGGTTATGGGAGTGGGGAATGGGATGGAAAAAATTAGGGAGATGGGGAAGGGATTATTAAATTGAGGGAGGTGAAAGGGAGTAGAAATGTTGTGGTATTTGGGAATAGGAATTTATTACAAGTATGGGGATTTGGGAATAGGAATTTTATTACAAGTATTGGGATTTGGGATCTTAGGAAATTGAAATACCTAGGTCTTCAGGTTTAGGGGATAAAGGGCTTTGAGGAAATGGATATAGTGAAATAGGGGTGGGAAAGGTTAATTGTAATGTGGGAAGGGTAGTGGAAGTCTTAGGAAGTGTAATTGAAAATTAGGAATGGAACTAAGGTTTATAAAAAATAAGACACAAAATTTTGTATAGAACATTCAAACACCATGATAATTTGACTTGAGGAATGTTAGGAGATGGTAATTTGGTGTTACTTACTTGATGGAGGGTGAAGGAAACCAATGCTGAAGGTTTAGAGCGATGGCACTTCGTTTTGGATCTCACTGAGCAAGTCGGGAAAGTGCGCAATGCCTGTGGGAGGAGTGCACCGCATCCTCTTCTAGGAGTACAGTGCTTGAAGGCTATGCGCAACATGTGATGCAGGAGCACAATGCGACCAGTACAGGAGTGCAACACTACCACTTTTCTCCCAATTTCGCTCTCTATATTTAAAAATCGTGCCATGGAGATGGTTGTTCGATGCTGTAGGGGACAAGTGAGGATGGATTTGATGTCTTGAGGGCTTGTATACCTCATGAAGTTGATGATTTGGGCCTTGGGACCCACTTTCTTCCTTTATCATTCACTTAACCTTTTGAAACATTATCTTTTTACTTGAATCTTTCCTTTGGAAAATTGATCACTTGATATGCTTTGAGAACTCTTCGAATTTACATTTTGGTGTTTTGGAATCTTTGGAACACTGATTTAACAACTTGGGATGTTGAAATTATTAAATTTTAAAGACATAAAATTACATAATGAAAATATAAAAAATTACATTTGAACTCAAAATTACATGCTGGAATAAGAATATTTCTTTAGAAGTCATCTTCCCATAGTGACGAGAATTTTATTAAATCACCCTTTATTTGCTGGTATTATGTAGTGGAAATGAAGTTTTATTGGACCTTGGAAACCCTATGTCCTAATGATAACCTTGAAGGAATGAACTTCATAATGACATGATGATTTTGACTTTATGGATGATGTACAATTAGAAAGGTATGAAACTATGCCAACACGTAATCAAATTTAAGGAAGAGTGATGTTTTTGGACTAGGGCTACCATCAGTGACTAATTTTTTGCATGACCTATTTGAATGATAAAAATTTTATGAGTGGGACTCCTAAAATGATATGAAAATATGATTTTGACCACTGATGGCAGGATGCAAATACTGACACTAACAGGTGACATACTTTCACTCTTGCTCATATAGCTTCCTAGATTCATAAGAGACCACGTGTCCTTCTTTCATGAGGATACCATAAATCCCTTCCTTGAAACATTCATGCACAAAAATTAATCCTTTTATGGGTTTGTTATGCTTAATATTGTTTCATGTGTGAGAAGCTATTTCAAATGATCGAAACTTGTCGCAAATTCTGCTATCCATTGGAATTTAGCTCTTTTCTTTGCCATGTTGTGATTGGATTCCAATATTTGAGAAATTCTAAATGAACCTCTGGTAATAACCAAACAATCCCTTGAAGTATATAGCTTCTCCCACATCCTGAGGAATATTCCACTCCATAATGGCCATGATATTCTCTGCATCTACTGCTACTCTTTCTTTGGAAACAATATGTTCCAGGTACTAAAATTGTGACTGGAAGAAGTCACATTTGATAAGTTTGGCATATATCTTGTGATCTCTCATTATTTGCAACATTTATTTCAATTTTTTTCATGCTACTCATTTTTTTTTGAATAAACCAAGATGTCATTAGCAAATACCAACACAAACATGTCCAAATATGGACTGAGGACATTATTCATTAAACACATAAATGTTGGTAGTTCATTTGTGAGTCCAAATGGCACAACCAAAAATTCATAGTACCTGTACCTGGTTCTAAATTTCATCTTGGAATGTCCTCATCTTTGATTCACACTTGATGGTACCTAGACCTCAAGTCAATATTTGAAAATATGGAAACCACTCTCAACTGATCAAACATGTGACCAATCCTTGCCAAAGGATACAATTTATTAATTATGGATTTGCTTAGCTACTTGTAATCGATGCAGAACCTTAGAGTGTCATACTTCTTATTTAAAAATTTTATAGGTACTCCCTAGGGTGATACACTGGGTCTGATGTAGCCCTATCCAACATTTCTTTAAATTACAATTTTAGTTCCACCTCTTCCGGTGTACTAATGAAATATGTGGCTCTTGACACTGGTGTTTTTCCTGGCACTAATTCTATTAGAAGTCAATTTCCATTTGTGGTAGTAATGCTGGGATTTTTTTGAGATAGAAACAGAGGTGAATCAATCCCAAGAAAGTATCGCCGCCACAATCACTCAGTGTGACTAGTCTCTAGTTGAGGCGATGGACATTTGGTCCTCTGTCGAAAATGATCCAGTCTTGCAGCAGATGCACGACACACTCAGCACCAAGGAACAAAAATTTGTGGAAAAATGAATTATAGCACCTACATGGGTGGTTCAAAAAATTCCTTCTCGTCTGCAAGAAGGCCGCAGAATCCAAATAAAAATTTCATATTTGCACTGAAAAGAACAAGTGCTCATAGAAATAATGCAACCATGGTCAAAGGAATCACTACAACTCTCTGAGACACTGGAAAACATGCTCAAGATCATTCAACAGACCCAATGAAGTGTGGAGATGGTTGGTGAAGGGCCCATGACAAACAAGATGGTTCAACAGGCGCAGGGTGCAACAACGCAGAGCCTGGAGTTAGTGCTCCCTCTCGAAAATTATGTCAAGAAACTTCGAGACAAAAACAAGGATATATCCGCAATGCCTCAGTGATTCGGGATGAGTCACATGTTTGTGTTGGGGGCTTGTTTGAGCAGGGTCCCCTAAGGCACAAATTCCAATGCTCTGTTTTGTATATTTGTATGTGCGGGCTGCGCAGGGTTAGTCAAAGGAATTTTTTGCCCCAATTTTAGATATATTTAAGCTTAAATGTAAACTATGGGTCTCAAACCATGGTTTGAGACCATAATATTTGTGCACTAAGCATATTATAAATAGATATAATTTTTCTAAGATAATTAGTTCAGTTCAGTTAAGTTCATGTGATTTTGATATTTGGATAATATCTTCGTCTGTAAGGGTTTCTGGGTTGGGTAAAAGGCTCCTGCTGGCTGTGTACGTTGAGGCCTAGTCCTGGCTGTGTGTGGAATCCACTAGATGTGTGCATGGAATGATTGTAAGGGTTTTTTAAGGGTTTTTGAAGGAAAAGATGATGTAATGACAGATCTGAAGGATTAATAGAAGGAACAGTTTTGGTGAATTCTCTGTGTTATGTGTATAATTGTTGTTTATTCTTACTATTTATGCTTTGATGAGATTGCACTATCTGTTTACTTATTGATGAATGTGCAGAGCTAACTTATATGTTTATGCATGAATATTGACTTCTGTTTTTTTTTTTTTTCCACAGAAAAAATCGGTAACCTTTTATTTATGAAAATGAAAAGTTACACATAGCATATGCATTG
Source organism: Pinus albicaulis (assembly GCA_034641835.2). NCBI lineage: Eukaryota > Viridiplantae > Streptophyta > Pinopsida > Pinales > Pinaceae > Pinus > Pinus albicaulis. The sequence continues at coordinate 39,190,046 of MU968359.1, forward strand.
AAGCATTTTCAGATATTGCCCATTGGGCTCGTGTGCTTTGGCACACAATGCAGCGTAGCGAGGCTACCGTGCATTCAGAAAGAATGAGAAAAAGAGAAAAAGAAGGGAGGAGGAGACAATAAAAACTGGTTCCAGAGAGTGAGTAGGAACTCACACCTCATGTTTTCCTTCCCTTCTTATTTTCGACCTTGCGCCACTCTCCTTGGGTGGGCTCGATCGTAGCTAGGACTAACTGTGTTTCTGCTTTCTGTGGACCTGTATCCTTGTCTGAGTCTGATGTATCAGAGGGATGATGCCGTTTGATCCCTCCCATACTTAGATCCTCACTTATCTTTTCTGCCTGAGTTGAATAGGATTGTGAGTCCTTGTTAGCTGTTATGATTTCCTTTTGGGTCTCGTTTCCTTGGGTTGTCTCAGTATTCTCTGTGGGAGTGACTTCCTCCTCTGCTTCTGATTCGTCGTCCTCTGAGTCAGGAGGGGGATATTGCCACCCTTTTCTCTTCTTCCCTTTCTGCTTCTTTTTGCTGTTTGCTTTCTTAGCTTCTGGACATGTACTTTGTAAGTGCCCTGTCAGCCTACAGATTCTGCATCTGAAAGCAGTATTTTCATAGTCTAGTCCTTGCAACCAGTTTTGTTGCTTGTATACCAGCCTTACACTTTCTGGCAGTCCTTTACTTAGATCAACTTCGACACAAATTCGTGCAAAAGTGAAGATCCTCTCCTCAATCCTCTCCAGATCTGTTTTGATATATTTCCCTAAGCTGTTCCCAATACCTTCCAAAACTCGTTCACTCCAAAAGTGAAGAGGAAGGTTATATAGGCGGACCCAGACCGGCATTCTGGAGACTATCATTTTGTTTGGGTCGAAATCTGGGAACCATGGGGTCATAAAAAGACCCGTTGTTCCCCAAAACCAAGGCCCTGCCCTGATGATTGTGTCTCTGGCTTCCGTGGATGCGAACTTAACAATGAAAAAACCCTTGGAGCATAGATGTATATCACATTCATGGTCCAGTTAGTGTAGATCCAGTGAAATAGATCCATTGGCTTTGGCCAAAAACTGTTAAATCGACAGATTAGGGCCTGAGTTTCATATGACTTAACATCTTCTTCTAGTCCCGTAGAATCAATGTTGAGGGCTGGGGTTTGCCCAAGCTGATCTACAATGTATGGCCTAGGTATATGTCCTCCTTGGACTGGAGGGGGCCCTGGATCTCTGTTACCCTGTAAGATATTTTTGTAGGAGAAGCCTCCCTTGGGTTGTTGCTGAGTTGTAGTCTTTTTCCCCTTGTCTCCTCCTGTGGAGCTTGGATTTCCCTGAGGCACAGCACCTCCTCTCAGCCTAAGGTTTAAGGCTATGGTTGTTTCTGGGCTTATATCGTAGTTCTTCAAGGTTCTGCTATCCTGAAGGGACCATCTACCACTGACCAGATGCTGGATCTGAACAGGGTATCCCATCAATGCCCAGATTTGTTGTTTCAACTGCATAATGGTGCTTTCTGCATGTACCCATACTAGACTGGTTTTCCCCACTGGGGGTTTAATAAAAACCTGAAAGAAAGATAATGTTACCTGTTGCCGGGGTTCTGGCTGTTCTAGCTGCCCATTTCTTAGCGCTGCCTCAAAGTACGATTAAGGGGGCTGCCCCCGTGGCATGCATTGAGAAGACCTCTTCCGTGCCTCATGCCAGATCTGGTGAAGATTGGGCTTAGGCTCCTTTGCGCCCAGAGGGAAGGAAAAGAGATCGCTGTAATCTATAGCTGCATGACTGCCAGATTCCTTGAAGATCGTCAATCGCGCCCTTGCAGCCTCTTCTTCCTGTGGAGGACCCCCCCAAGCCAGATCCATAACTGATGGAAGACAAGGCATATCCTGGGCGATCCGATCTGTCTTGACACTGCAGAAATTGCCTGGGGCTGGATCCGCATGCGATCTATCAGGTTTGAGAGGCCCCGATCCACCAGCAAAAGAGCCGCACCACCGATCCGGTCTTGGGTTCTTTGATTTCCCATGTTGCAGGCCCCATGGAGAAAAGGGTGCAACAGCGTCTCCAACCGAGTCAGTATTTGCAGGATCTTCTGCGCTGGGCTCCTTGGCATAGCTACGAACTCTGGGACTGCGAAGGCCAATGAGGGGCACGGCCAGATCCAAACAGGGATCCACGGCTCCTGTGGCCAGATCCACACAGACCTTGGCGGCGGCAGCAGAAACCGTGGCCAGATCCACACAAACCTTGGCGGCGGCAGCAGAAACCGAAAAAAACCTAGCGCGATCCATCTCGATCTCGATTCAAAAAATAAATATTGACTTCTGTTAAGTAATATCGAGATTTGGTTTTGATCTTTTCTCTGCGTTGAAGAAAACCCTATTTCCATGCTACTATCGCTGTGTTTCTATTATATGCTATTGTGCACACCTGATTACTATGATTACGACAAGATATGGTTCTGATTTATTATCTAAGACGAGTACTTATGTGTATTATGTGAATGATTACGTAAATATCTGTAATTCTGTTATAATTCACTGTGCACACCTGTCGAAGGTTAATTAGGGTTTTGTCGAGGACCACTTCATTAAATTCTCTCTCAGAATGTGGAAACCTGGTTCCATCACCTCCCCATACTATGGGTGAGACTTTGGTCTGCGCAAGCAGATCATTGCCGAAAGGGCCAGTAGTTGGAGGCTTTGTTGGTTTATCTAGAAGCTCTGAACTTGGGTCAGGACCCCTCAAGCCAACAAAAGGTTCCGTTTCCAGGACCAGGATCATTATTTTGAGGGAGATTTGATGTTGTGGCATCCATCGCGCAACGAATTACAAGACTGGTTGGATAGAAATATCCTTGAATTTTCCCTACAGGAGAATAAAAGCACTAAATTTTCTAATGAACAATGGGTACATAAGTATATTTATACTAAAGTGCACAAAATTTTCTTTTGCTCCTTTGCGCACGTACTTCAGGAGTGGTTAGAGCGATTGGCTGACTTCCATCACTACATAAAAGATGACGTAGTTACTGAATGGAATCCTGAAGTGATCCAGCAAGTAGAAAAATTTGATAATAAAATCACTCGGGTGGTAGATCATTGGATCGATCACTTTATGGGTGGATTTGTAACTAAATTTTATGTTGACCAGTTTGTGTCATATTATGAAGCTGAAAGGAGGTTTTTCAAGGGTCCCAGTGGTAAGTTTCTATGCTCATTGAAATTATTGCTGAAAAGTCTCTTTTGTAAAAAGGGATGTTTGTGCGATCATACTACTTAAATGCATAAAAAAGGGTCAGCTATGCGCAATGGAAGAATTTATCGAGAAGATTCTGAAGAAGTCCTTTATAGCCCTTTGAAGCCTAGATTTGATAGTGAACCTGAACTAGAAACTACTAGATCGAGTGACTCTGAAGGAGAAATCTTATCATATCAGAAACCCTTGAATCTATTTACCACTCTAGCCACTCCAGTTTTGAGCTCGCATTATCGATCACCCACCCTCCCGCGCAGTCTATCTCCACCACCTCCACCCCCCCTGAAGTAGATATGGCTGCATCCATGAAGTTACCTAATTTCAGAGGCATTGGAAATGAGGACACTGATCACTTCTGGTTTGTAATTGAGGTCGTATGATAGACTCAACAAGTAAACAATATTGATATCAAAAAAGTGCAGCTGGCTATTGCATTTCAAGATCATGCATTATACTAGTACATTAGGTATGCACAAGCAAACCCTAATGCTACTCTAGAAGCAATTAAAGCATCCCTAAAAAAGTAGTTTAAGAAACCTAAGTCATACGCGCAACTGGTGACAGGGATGACAGATATTCGTCAAGAACCTAATGAATCTGTATGGGAGGCTGATCAAAGGTTGAAGCACACCATCAAATATGGTGAATTTGTGATTAATGATACTCAACATAAAGAATAGTTCATTTCTATGTTGCTCCCACTACCGCGCCAAAAATTATATTAGCAAAATATTGCTACACAAGCTGAGGCTGTAGAGGTTGAAATGAAGCTAGAAGCTACCCCAACACCTATTGCACTGGGAAATCAACAGATTCAGTGTTAGTTAGAAGCAATGCATATGGAAATTCAAAGTCTACGTGAAGACAAGGGTAAGGAGGTCTGCAGAGAGGTCTGGTGTATAAAGTGTAAAGCTTCTGGGCATCATAAAGACCAGTTTCTTGTTTTTAACATTTATTTGAATGATGGAGGCCCTAGCCCATTGAAGAAACCTATATGGTGTACCATATGTCATATTGCTGAGCTACATGATACAAATTCTTTCCCAAGGGTTTGAAAATATCAGCTTGACTTAAAACAACCATTTTTCAAGTTCTGTTCGTCATTAGGGCATGATGAGAAACATTTTCGGACGTATGAAATGATGTTGGATAAAGAAGAGATATATAGAATTTAGGTTGAGCCTACATCACAAACATCTCCTTCTGGGCATGGAGGATTCCAAGGCAGAGGAAGAGGCCGAGGAGGTGGATTAGCTGGTCGAGGAAGAGGAGAAGTGATTTTCTATAACTGTGGTGATGCTGGTCATTATGCACGCGACTGTCCAAATCCAGCACGACAGTCCTGCAGGTACTGTAGACAATTTGATGATGTTATAGAATATTGCCCTGTCTTGATTGCGAAAAATGCAGGAAAAGAAGACCCCAATCCAGAATATGAAAATGGTTCACGCAGAGACTCTTGAAGAATATCCGTGTGTGAATGTAGTTACCAGAAGTGGTGTAGCTACCAATGAAGATAAAGGAAAATAACCTACCACTGATGGATGGATTCAAAAAACACTTGAAACTACAGAAGGCCTTAATATTTAGTGCACAAAATAAACCTTTTTTGAATAAAGGAAATAATTCACAAAAGGAGAAACTTCAACAAGTGATAGAACATTGAAAGGATCCAAAGGAGAAGAAGAGATTAAGCCATTCTTACAAGCACACATAAAGTTGCTGCGCAACAAAAAGGCTGTTGAAAATTTGCAGGCATTGATAGACAACTGCGCAGAAAAAGAACAACCTCTAGTAGAATAGTGCACAATCAACAAAATATATATGAACAAGAGGAGAATAGGTAGGGATATGTATCTGAATACGCAGATCAGTGCTTATGAATGGACCAAGTCATTCTAGATTTTGGATCAGATGCTAGTGTTCTACCTAAACAAAATTGGCAACGCATGGGAGAACCAAAGATGGAATGGTCCACTATCCAACTGCGCATGGCCAACCAACAGAATATCATTCCCTTGGGGAGAATTCCAAAAGTTTTGGTCGATATATAAGGAGTTAAGGTATTGGTAGACTTCAAGGTCATAAATATTATAGATGATACTGACCCCTATCCTTCACTGCAAGGATAGGATTGGGACATTGACATGGATGGTGTTATCAACCTGAAGAAAAGAAGGATTGTTAGAGCATGGTCTCCAAAAGGCTATGAATTTTGTCCAGTTTTGTATAATTTTGTATTGTTTAAGTCTAACGCAGGGGTTTTGGGGTGGGTCAAAGCCCCCAACGAATTTTAAATGGGTTAAGGGTAGACCAAGAGTTCACAAACTATGGTTTGCGGACCATTGGATGCGTAGGCTAAACTAATATAAATAGATGAAACCTTTTTTGAGTCATAGGTAGGAACGAATAGAGATTGATGCGAAGTATGAATTGTTAGATATGTGGTAGGGTTGTTTGGGTTAGGACTCCTGCTGGCTGTGTGCGCGTAGATCCTCTGTCCTGCTGTGTGCGGACCCTGCTGGCTATGTGCGCAAGTGGTAATTTGGGAATGTAAGAGGATTTTGGGTAATGATATATATATATATATATATATATATATATATATATATATATATATATATATATATATATATATATATGCACTTAAGTATTTAGTATTGTGGACGTCTAATGTTATCTGGATCTGTTCTATTATGTTGATGTGACTTGAGTATATGATTACGTATCTTTTTGTAGCTGCAAATTGTCTGTGTTCATGGTACATATATCTATGATCTATTGATTTGCTACAATTATACTATTTTGTGATTATAACTGATAGTGCGCAAGTGGATGCAAAATTATTGAGTAGATCTGATAAGCTGTATTCTGGTAATTTATTGGAACCTCTGCGAAGAGCCCATTGCTGTATATATCTGATAGTTACAGACCGACTTGACTTACCTGCTCTCTCCTAGGGTGTGGAAACCTGGTTCCAACACCCTCCCTTACTGCTTCGGGTGAGACTTTGTCCGGTGCAAGTAGGTCACTACTGAAAGGGCCAGTAGTATAGGGGTTTGTTGGCAAACCTTAACCTCAAAACTGTTGGAAATACTGAGGGGGGGGGGGGTGAATCAATATTCCTTTCAATTAGAGCATTAGTTAATCTTCAATTATTATCAGTGTTTGTACAATGATAGTAGCAAAAAAAAGCAACACAAATGCACACAGTTTTTAAGGTGGAAACCCACTCCGGGACAAAAACCACCTAATGCTTTTCTAATAATTCTTTAATATTCAACTCCAATTGAAAATAAAGCTCCAAATTCCTATTATCTAGAAAAGCATTCTTCTCCAGCTCCCACTGGATGGATGCTCCAATGCCCGAGATTCTTTAGTAGTTAACTGAAAATATTCCCCAAAACCTAATGAGCTACAACTCACCCTAGCAACACCCTACCACCCTATAGAAGAATAAAAGAAGAATGGACTCCCGTACCAGGGAAAATGGTCCTCTTTACAATGATATAGAATGACGAATAAGAAGAAGACACACCAAACCATAACCCCAAATATGACACAACCACCTAATAATGATCCTAGACCTCCCGACACTGCCTCTTCAACTCTTGGTAGATAGACACTAGTACAATTCTTACAATAATGTATTTACAATGACTTAGTACAATGATACCTTTACAGTGACTGTATGCAGTGATTTCCACTTGAAGACTTCATGTGATGAAATTATTGCTACTGTTCTGCACCTTGGTTGTTGCTCTTGTCATTCTACCCTTTGCTGCACCTTACTTTGCTTTGCTACCCTTGAAATTCTGGTACTCTGCAGCCCTTGACAACACATGATCTATCTTTTTCTTGCCTTCAAGGAGCTCGATATTGAATCTGGTGTATCTCTGTTATTTCAAATCTCCAATATCTGAGTTTTGGTCCTGTAGTATTCCTCTGAGTCATCTTTCCAATGCCATAGGTCTAACCCAGTTTGGATTCTTCAAGGGAGAGTTATGCCCAATCTCTCACAATGCCCTAATTATGGACTTTTTCAGTAGAGTGAACTTGTACGGAATTCCACATGTCACTGTATCTTCATTTGGCTCTAAAATTGATAGAATGAAAACTATAGTTCGTGCAATATCTAAATTTTTTTACAGAATTCCAATCCGATACTCAAAGAGAGAGTTATGACGATTTTCCCAAGGTCACTTCTTTGAGATGAATTTCAAGAACCTGCAAAAACACTGACTTCCACAGATCATATATCTGAAACTATTGTGCACCTTGATATGAAATTTTCATAGTAGCTTCCTCAGGATTTTGGCTTTGCCTCATAAAAATTTCAGCTTCTTAACCTTCGTAGAAAAAATGTTAGAGCGAACATTCCATGATGACCTATTTCAGATGGCGAAATCCCTGGCATAAGGAGGATATGAGGATCACAATTTATATAAATTCTTAGGTTGAGAGCGGCTTCAAAAAGTGAACGTGGTAGGGATTTTAGTTGCTTAAAAAATATAATTATGAATTTTCAATGATCCATGCCATAACCCCATGGGGTCTTAGCCCACTAATTGGGGTTACAAACTTCAAACATGAATATCTCTCAAACCGTGAAGAATTACGTGGTGTGCCATATATCAACGGAAACATCTCAACAAGAAGAAACCATCAAAAGAATTCTTGACCCAGAATAGAGTAATTTGGTAGGTCAAAAGTCCAATGCAATATTTGGGTAGCGCCTGGTGTTTCTTGGGTTGACATCAATGACAACCACTGATCAACAATATCCCCCTTTGGCATTGATGGCAACAAAAGTACTCCCCCTACGATCATGACACCTCTTCCTACAACATTATCTCCCCCTTTGACATCAATGGAAAAGTGTAACTCACCCTAACACACAACCATCCTGTGGACTTTTACACACTTCCACTCCCCCTTTATATTATGAATAAGGAAAATCTAATGAGAACTTGGGAGAATCCCAAGCTTCTGGCGAAGATATTCAAATGATTCACAAGGTAAAGGTTTAGTGAAGATATCAATGATTTGTTCTTTTGTACCAACATACTCAAGTTTGATATTCTTTTCAGCGACTTGTTCTCTAACAAAATTATATTTTATTGGAATGTGTTTTGTTTTTGAATGCATGACAGGATTCTTGGAGATGCTGATGGCACTAGTGTTGTCACAGAATATGGGAATAGGCTCATTGAATTGTACTTGAAGATCTTGCAAAGTTTGTTTCATCCAAAGGACTTGAGTACAACATGATGCCACTGCAATGTATTCTGCTTCTGCTGTAGATAACGATATTGAGGTTTTCTTTTTCTCAACCGTGATATGAGACAACCTCCTAGATAGAATGCTGCTCCACTAGTACTCTTATGATCATCAACGCTTCCTACCCAATATGCATCTGTAAAGGCTTGAATAATGAGATTGTTACCCTTGGGATACCACAAGCCATATTCTTCTGTGACCTTTAGATATCAAAGAATTCTTTTGACGACAATAATATGTGATTCTTTTGGTGCTGCTTGGAATCTTGGTACTTGTCCAACTGCTTGCATAACATCTGTCCAGGAGGCTTTTACATATAGAAGACTACCAATCATGTATTTGTACAACCTCTGATCCACATCCTTAGATGAGCCATCTATGCTCAATTTGAAACCTATTACCATCGGAGTAAGGACGGTTTTGCAATCTTCCATTTTGAATTTCTTGAGCATTTCCTTGTTGTACTTGGCTTGACATATAAATATTCCTTTCTCTTGCTGAGATATTTGAAGCCCTAATAAGTATTCAGCTCACCAAGTAAATACATCTCGAACTTACTTTGCATCTTTGTAAAAAAATTCTTACTTAGTCGATCATCATTGCTACCAAATATTATATCATCCACATATACCTCAATGATTGTTAAATTATCTTTATCTATTTGTACATAGAGATTTATATCAACAATACCTTTCTTGAACCCTTGTTGACATATATATCCATCAAGACAAGCATACCATGCTCTGGGAGCCTGCTTGAGACCATATAGATCCTTCTTTAACTTGCAAACATAGTCTTCTTTTTCTGATACTAGAAAACCTTCAGTTTGTTCGATGTAAACTTATTCTTCTAATTCTCCATTTAGAAATGCCGACTTAACATCCATTTGGTAGACTTTTCTTTTCCTTGAATATGCATAGGTGAGAAACATTCAGATGGATTCCATTCTGGAAACTGGTGCAAATGTTTCATCGAAATCAATTCCTTCCAATTGTGAATAGCCTTTGCAAACCAATCTTTCTTTGTTTTTGGTAACCTGTCCATCTTCATTCAATTTTTTCCTGAGCACCCATTTAGTCCGAATGACATTTTTATCTTTTGGTCATGGAACTAATTCCCAGGTGTTATTCTTCTCGATTTGATCCAATTCTTCATTCATAGCTGCTACCCAATGTTCATTCTGGTTGGATTCCTCAAAAATACTGTTCTCAAAGGTTGCTAGAAAAGCAATGTGAGCTTGTTGTGATGAACGAAGCTGTCGACCTTCATTTATGTCGCCAATGATTTGATTTGATGGATGGATCTTTTGGATCCATTCTTTTTTTCTCCTTGGAGGAGCTTCTTGTTGTTGTTCTGGTATATCTTGATGATAATTCTTTACTTCTTCCTGGTTGATATTTTCTTCTTGTTCTAGAATTTTATCTGTGTCTTTTTCAGCCTCTGTCTCAAGTTTCAAAGATTCTAGATCCTCATCATTATTCGCTAGAACACCATCTTCGTCAAATGTAACATTTATGCTCTCCATTATCTATTTTTGTCTTAGATTATAACATTTATAGGCCTGTATTTTGTGTGAGTAACCAACAAATATACCTTCATCAACATGTGATTCAAACTTACCCAAATTTTGATCTTCTCTTTTGATATAACATTTTCTTCCGAAGATTCCAAAATATTTTACATTAGCTGGTTTTCATTTCCATAATTCATAAGGGGTCTTGTTGCAATTATTTCTTAGAAGACTTCAGTTAATAATGAAGACTTCTGTATCAATTTATTGAACCCAGAATTTTTCATCCAATTTTGAGTCCTTCAACATTGTTCTACCCATTTCCTGTACGGTTCTGTTCTTTCTTTCAGCAACTCCATTTTGCTGAGGTGTTCGTGCTGTTGAAAATTGTCTTTTTATTCCATTTTCGTCATAGTATTGCTGAAATAATTTGGAAGTGAATTCTTCGCCATTATTTGATCTTAGACACTTTATTTTCAAATCAGTTTCATTTTCGACCAACTCCTTGTAGATCTTAAAGCACTCAAATTCTTCAGATTTTTTCTTTAGGAAACTAACGGCTATCATCCTGGTATAGTCATCTATCATTAACATGAAATATAATTCTCCATCTAACCCTTTTGTTCTCATAGGACCACATAGATCAGTATGTATCAATTCCAATGGATGTGATGCAAAGTGTTCTTTTGTTTTAAATTGGAATTTTGTCTTCTTGCTGTGCCGACAGGCCTCACATAGTGTGTTGGAAGGTTTTGAGATTTTTGGCATTTCTCATACTGCTTCCTTTTTGCTTATCCTAACAATATTTTCAAAGTTTATGTGACCCATTCGTTTGTGCCATAACCAGATTTCATCTTCTTTAGCTAGTAGACATGCTTTAGTTTCTTCACCCAGAACATATATGTCGTTTGGAGCTCGACTTGCTGTAGCCACAATTTTACCATACCTGCCTTTCCTGATTTCACATTTTGTGGATTTGAATAGTATTGTGTGTCCTTGATCACACATTTGTCCAACACTGAGAAAATTGTAATTCATGTTTTCAACAAATAGAACATTCTTGGCTATAACATCTTTGCTTCCGAGAGTGACGGTACCTGATCCTATAACATTTGAAGATCCATCATTTACAAAGGATACGGTTCCATCCTTCTTATCTTTCAGAGATACAAATTTCCTTCTATCTCCAGTCGTATGCATTTAGCAACTACTCTCAACATACCACACATCTTTGTTGTTTTGAGCATTGAGAGCGAGAGCACAATTATCAGTGTTCTTCTTCATCCATGTTCATTCATTTTGTGGCTTCGAAGATTCTTCTGGAGGAATTTCAAGTCTGCAGTCTCTGGCTATTTGTCCAAATTTTTAACATTTGTAACATTCCATATTATTTCTTAAATCTTCAAATCTATTGATGTTTCGTTGAGCCCTGGGAGGTTCATATTTGAAGGATCTCCTGGACTTGTATTGGTTCCTAGGGTACATGAAACATTCTACAACTTTATGACCAAATTTTCCACATGAATAACAATAGCCATGAAAAATATGTTGGTACCTGGATGAAAATATTCATCGAGGAATCGCCTTCCAAGGTTGTGCTTTCGAATCTTGTCCAATGAAGTCTACATGCATGTCAGATCTCATAGGTTCATTGTATTTTTTTGTAGAAGGTCCTGTTTCTTCTTCTTTGTAACCGAGGCCAGTTCTGTCGTTGTAAGATCGTTGATTGTTTATGATTTCTTCCAATGCCCTTGATATTTTAGCATAGTTTTGGATAGTTTTTCCCTTCTTCACTTCCTTACGCAGTGAGACTACTTTGGCTTCTAATGCTTCCCTTCCTTGGTTGCTTTCTTCCAACTTCTTTTGAAGTGACTCTTTAATACATTTGTGTTCTTCAACTTCAATTTTGAGACCTTGAACTTGTTCTTCAAGAGTATTGGAACAAATCTTCTCTGCCTTGAGCTCTTTTATAATATTGACTACTTCCTTAGAAAATTATTCTATGGTCAATCCTTCTTCTTTGTTGTTTGATACTTCTTGTTTATTGTGCTTGGCCATAAAAAATAATCTCTCACTAGCTTCTTCTTCGCTGTCATTTTCTTCATCGGATGATGAGCTATCTTCTTTAGAGAGAAAGTTCCTTTTGGATCTTTGATTTTCGAATTTGTTAAAGCCTTTCTTTCTTTTTGAGTTGCCATCACTTCTGTTCGGACATTTTGCTGCGAAATGCCCAACCTCACCACAGCTGAAACATATCAATGGAAGTTTACCTTTGAATTTTCCCTTACCATGTTTTAGTTTTCTCGTAAAGTAAGCATATTATTCATCTGAAAGACCTTCTCCATCATCTCCCTTTTCTTCACACTTGCAGGTGCATGTATTTTCAATTGAAGGTTGTTTGTCCTTATTAGTTTTCTTAGATGCAACGAATGTAGTTTATAGATGCGAAGTACCCTCTTCTTCATCAAGTCTCATTTCATATGATAGGAGAACTCCATGTAATTCCTCTTTGCTGAGTTTGTCCAGATTTTCACTGTATTCTAAGAACGATACCTTTGGGTTGAATCTCACTAGTAACGTTCTAAGAACCTTTCTTATAATAGTCTTCTCATCAACTGGCTCTCCCAATCCTTCCAGAGTATTGGTTATTTCATCAACGTATTGGAAGTATGCAACAATGTTGTAATCTTCTTTCATTCTGAGTTGCTCAAATTTTAATCTATAGTTTCTGAACCTTCGTAAAACAAAAGTTAGAGCAAAAATTCCACGATGACCTGTTTCAGATGGCAAAATCCCTTGCATAAGGAGGATATGAGGATCACAATTTATATAAATGCTTAGGTTGAGAGGGGCTTAAACAAGCGAACGTGGGAAGGATTTTAGGAGCTTAAAAAATATTAATTATGACTTTTCAAGGACCCATGCCACAACCCCATGGGGTTTTATCCCACTAACTGGGGTTACCTACTTCAAACATGAATATCTCTCAAACCGTGAAGAATTACGTGGCATGCCATATATCAACAGAAACATATCGAAAAGAATAAACCATCAAAAACATTCTTGACCCAGAATATAGTATTTTGGTAGGTCAAAATTCCCATGCAATATTGGGGCCTCTAGTGTTGATTGGGTTGACATCAATGACAACCGCTGATCAACACGAACCTGGGTCAGGACCCCTCGAGCCAACAAATGGTTCTGTTGCTGGGACCTGGAGCATTTTGAGAGAGATTGGGTAATGCCAAGGCCATATTGGAAACCTGAGAGAAAGGAAATCGATGAATGGTTTGAAAGACAAGTTTAGGAATTCACAGTAAAATAAAACCACAGTAAGAATTTGACCACTAAAGAGTGGAAGAATAAGTATATTTTCACAGAGATTTATGAGATCTTCTTTGTAACAATTGCGATCGAGCTCCAGGAGTGGCTCACAAAGCGGGTCAAGTTCCAGAAGTGTTGGAAAGACGAGTGGGTCACATAGTGGACCCCAGAATGGATCCTGTAGCTAGAAAAGACCGACAACACCATTAATCGCACAGTAGATCACTCGGTGGACAGTGTGATAGGAGGATTTGTGACAGAAGTCACAGTCGATCAATTCGTATCTTACTACGAAGTAGAGCGAAGGTTATTCAAGGGTTTTCGGGGTAAGTAAATGCTGTTTTAGCTTGATATTATTTTTGGACTAAGATCTGGTTGTATCCTAAAAAACCATCTAAAAGAGAAATCCTAGAAGAGCCAACTACCCTTTGTAATATATGATCCATTTTTGTAAGGGGTAATTATCCTTCAAGGACACTCTGTTTATATTCTTAAAGTCAACACATAATCTTATCTCTCCTGTTTTCTTCCTTGTTGGAACTAGGTTGGAAACCCAATCAGAATATCTAATTGGTGTAATGATCTGTGCATCATACATTCTTTTCACTTCTTTTTCTATCAAAGGTAATAAAACAGGGTTAATTCTTCTCAACTTTTTTTTGAATGGCTTCTGATCTTCTTTTATTGGAATTTTATGTTGGATTATGCTGGTATCATAGGATTTGAGATTCTCATAACTCCAGGCAAAAACATCTTGATATTCCTTTAAAAGAGTAATGTATTTTTCTTTCTTTAGTTGAGGTAAAATTTTGGAAAGTTTGATTGTTTTGGGTTTTAACTTTGTTCCAATATTGCATTCTTCTATATCAGATCTTACTGGGTCCATTTTTGGTTTTCTAGCTATATCATTTGAGTCAAAAAGATCTTCTAAGGGAGTTAAACCTTTAGGTAAAAATTATCCTTAAGATTCAATATGTTTGATTCATTCTCAATAATTTCTTCAATCTCTACTTTCTCTAAACTATCTATATCTGCTTGACTAAATCTAGTTGGTTTATCAAACTTTATTCTATCTACATCTAAGTTATTTAAATCTATTTCATAATGCAAATCATGATTTATAGTACAATCTGTATCTATATTACAATTCCAAAATTTTCCTTCATTGTTTATAAACTTGTAAATCTGTTCATCCTGAGAAAAAAATTGCCAATACTTACGATTATCTGGAATTATTGGCCTATGCTTGAATTCAACAGTATATCTGTGATTAATTTGGAATGGTAATTTGCATGTACTAGCAAAGGTTGCAAGACAATGAGCTTGTATATTTTGTTTTCTAGGTATATCATCAAACTTACATTCCAATTAACCATCAGTTAAATATATGACAACGTCTCTGTATTTTCTTAGTCTAGGATTGTAAACAGAATAAACCCCATTTACTTGTTTTATGATCAACTCTAAATCTCCCATGATTAAAATCATTTTTCTGCCTGAGTTCCTAATGATTCAGAGTCCTAGGATGAGGGCTTCATACTCAGCCATATTATTGATACATTTAAAATTGTGCCTGAAAGCATGGCCTTCTGAGTGATTAATCTACATATTTGTTATCCAAAATCCTGCTCCTGCTCCTAAATTATTTATTGAACCATCAAAGTCTAAATGCCATAGAGATTTATGAAAAATATTATCATTATTTGGTGCTTTCTTTTTCTCTACTAGTTTAGTTTGGATTTCATTAGTTTCAGAGTTACATAGGATAAAAGAATCAAGGTCAGTTGGTGTAGAGTAAATTGGGTAGTTTATATATCTTTCAACACTACTGACCATGTACTTCATCATTGTTTCCCTATACAACTTTTTAGGTTGGCCAAAAACTGATATAGTAGCATAAGACATGTCCAATTGTAGAGATCACTGTAACTTTGCTCCCCATGAGCAAGAAAGTAACATTCCATATTTAGATGGGATATCAACTACTACAATGTCCATTAATATACTCTTACCAGGATATGGAGGTAGTGTTGCACACAAATCTTTGAATAAACCTAGGCATTTAACTTTACTTGAATCAAAAGAAAACAAAGATTTGTATGGCCTTGTAATTTCTAGTTTGAGAGTTTCCATTATGGATTTAGGCATTAGATTATGGGAAGCTCCTCAATCTAACATGGAATTATGCAAAATTTGATCATGAATGGTAATACTGATCTAAAATGGAGGAACTGCTCCATCTGCATGTTCTCGATTTACATCTGGGCCAAAAATAAACTTTGGCTGATCATCATTTAGATTTATGGAATCTTCTCCATCATTCATATTTAATGTTTCAGTTATGGTTGATTTATACAAGTCATTTTTTACCATTTCAGTCAAGGGAATTGGTATTTTGAGCTTTGCAATTTCTGATTGTATTTTGAATGTGGGTTGAGTCTTACTGATTTGAATCAATTCTTCTTTAGTAACTGTAGTTTGTGTTGGTTTATCTTGTTTTTCTACAGTTATTTTTACATTGTCAAGTGGTTTACATTATCTGTTTGTGTTTCTTGTGTTTTACTACTCCTAACTTTCTTTTCAGGGATTTTTTGTGGAGCAGTAGATGTTCTTTCAGACTTAGAACTATCAGCAGATGTTTTTGAAGTAGTAGTTTTTAGATCTACTAATTCAGGATTAGCAGAAGGTTTTTTAGGATCTAAATTTGCTGTTTTAACAGAATTAGAAGCTTTAGCAGTAGTATATTTCTGCGAATCTTTTGCAGCTTGAGCAACTTCATTAGTAATATCAACAATTTTAGGGCTTGATGCTTTTTTAGGACTAGAAATGTTTTGGGAAGAACTTTAGTTTTGCTTATTTTCCCTTGGGAGAATTTGCAGAACCTTTGTTTTGGGAGCTTCTACTGTTTTTTGATTTCGAGTTTGGGAAGTTTTCTTGGTAGAAGACTCATTATTTTTCTTGTTTCTAAGGTTATATTTCCTATGTATTTTATTTATAGCATAATCATAACCTTGTTTATAATCAAAGGATTCACTAGAATCTAATTTGAGTTGTTGAAGTTCAAATAATTCCTGATCTTCCTGAGTAAGGAAAATAGTATTATTGTCATCTATTCCCATTATATTTATAGCATCCTAATCATCATCATTATTCTAAGAACTTCCAGCATAGTTCTCTTGGAATGGGGGCCTTATTGTTTGGTTTGGGGCTGTTGCTTTTGCTTTTCTAGAATTTATGTTTTTTCTAAAATTGGGATTTCTGATTTGTTGTTGGTTATCCCACTGAGGTCTTCTCTCTATATTATCTAGTGTATCCATCACCCTTTCTAAGGTTTTAGCTATCACATCTATTTTTGTGTCTGAATTGGCAAGTTATTCTTTAATGGTCACTCTTCTTTCATTTATGAGTCTAGTTTTTTTAGCTAAAATTTTTACTTCTACACTAACAACATCTGTTTTCATTTTTTCTAAGGTGTCTGCATCTCTTTCCCTTAATTGATAAGCCATATCTACATCAAATCCATTAGGGAATTTGAGCAGAAAAAAATAAGGAGTAGGTTTAAGATTTGTAGGGATAGAATTATAGACACTATTATATCTGGTGGAGTAATCTTAGAATGACTCATTTGGAGCTCTTTTCATGGAATCAAATTCAGACGATATTTGGAGGGGATTATTTTTATTTTCCTATTTAATTAAAAACAATCTATGAAACACAGCTAGATCAATTATACTACCAGCTGCTAAATATTTAAACCATCTCTTAACTTCTCCTATCAAAGTTTGTGCAAACAACCTCATTTGAACATCTGAGTCATCAATTTCATACATTTCAAAGAAGCCTGTCATCTTAGTAATGTGTTTCTAAGCAGTATATTGGGTAGTGCCATTAAACAATGTCATTTTAATTTGATAGTCTTGAGGCATTTCATGAAGCTATTGTGGTAAGAATAGGGGAGAATATCTAGCAGATATAGCTTAAAGCTTAGCTTGGCTAGGAGGTAAGGTAGAACTGCTTGGAGATGTGCTGGAAATGATAGAAGATGAACTAAAGTTTGTAGTTGAAGTGTTGGGAAATGAAACTGGAATGTATATGGAACTACTAGGGAATGAGGATGATGTATTTAGGAAATCAAAGGGTGAACTGATGGATATAGTGGATGAAGTGAGAGGTGGAAATAGTACTCTAGGTTGTAACAGTAATCTAGGGACAAATGGATCTGTAGATGAGTTGGTAGTGGAATTTATAAGTGATGTAACATCATACAGGGATGAATCTCTAGCTAGTATTATTGTGGTATGCAATTGAGAAACTGGAGGTTTGTTTTCATAGGTAAAAAATAGAGCTAATTCAATAGCTTCATCAATATCTTTGAGAATAGTAACATTAAGCTCTTCAATTTAGTCTGATCTTGAACTTTCTGTGATTTAAAATATGCTGTAATATTTTTCTATTTTGTATTCAAGAATGAAGTGAAAACAGGGTCTAAAAGAGTAATTTTAAGGTCACTTTCAGATTTTCTTCTAAATAACGAATGCTCAAATTTCAGATCAAAATCAACATCTTGCAGACTTACTAACCCTTGTGGTAATGAATTGACTCTTTTTAATGATACTTCAGCTTCTAAATTTTCTAACTGTTTTTTCTTTTTACCAATTCATTCTGGGTTGTCTACTATAACTGCAAGCTTAGGATCCGGGTTAGAACTGGTATAATAAAATTTCCTAGAAGCCAGAATTACTTTTTTTTTTCAATATACACAACTTATAAAAGCAATCTTAAAGTAAAAGGATGTATAAAAAGATTTTCTTTAAGATTAGTTTTAAGAATGAGGATTGGTTAGTCCCCAGTATGGTTGCCAGTAACTCTATCACTCTAGTAATTCTAAAGTTCAAACTCTAGGATCTAGCCTTCCTAGGGTTCAGAGAGGGATCTCTCTTTAAAGTTTAACTTTGTTTTAATTTGTGAATATTAGGCTAGTTATGAAAGTGTAGCTTTGGTTTTGTTTTTATAGATTTGGTGGGAAAAATCACTTGAAAGGATGGATATTGGGAAATCTATTTTTCCATTGGGCTATGGAGTCAAAATCAAGCTAACAAGACTGGGATCAAGGGCAAAAAGGTCAAATGTTTTCAAGGCAAGATAGGTAACCCTTGGAGATCTTGGAAAGTTGTTTTTGTGAGGTGGTATGATCAGGATAAAGGGCACTTAAGAATCCTTAAATCCAGAAAAGGGAAGTAGTAGGAGACGTCAAACAAGAGAGGGAGCAATTAAGGGTTCCCTATACTGGAAATCAGAAGAAAACATATAAATGATAACTAGTTAAAAACAGGGTGCTATTAACATGTCTTGTAGTAATACTCCTAGTTATACATTCAGATTTAGGATAAGCATAAATGGATGCATGTAACAGAGAAAAGAAACAATGAAAAGTGAAGAAAATACTTCACTCCAAATATCTCATCACAGGAATCTTGAAGTATGATGCCAATTTGGTTTGATATAGCCTGCTACTCGAAGTTTTGACACACTAAGTCCAAGAAGAAATGACTATAACAATCCCAACAATTTTATTCCACACCAAATACTTCTAAAGATGAAGTATTTATACATAATGTTTTACAAAATATCCTAGATGACTTCTAGCAATTAACTTAGGAAAATAAAATATCTTTACAATAAAAATAGAGACAGTTGCTTAAAAAATCAGCAAGCTATCCTATTTTATCCATAAGAAATAGAAACATTTTTGAGGATAAAGCAGGTGGCTGCCTTGGTGTCCTCCTTGTTGGCCTTTAAATATTTTCTGAAATCTGACTTGCCTTGTCTGATACTCTTTCTCAGATACTCTTCTTTTCATCTCCTTGTTTTTATCCTTCACAGTAAATCTATGAGAGCTTGCTAATCCTCATTTATAGGAATCTGAATATTCTTTAATTTCCTAAAGTTCTCATCAACTTTTGTATATCTAGAAAATGTGGGTTTGATGACAAATAAGTGCTTGATCTCATACTGTAAGTAAAATAATTCTTCAAAACTCTTCAGTAACACTTTTCCTGTGGGGATGCCTTGACTTGATGGCTTATTTACCTATTCCTCGACAAATTATCTTATCTTCTTGTCATAATCATTTTGAGACATCAAATTATCATTAATAACCATGATATCAGGAAGTCATTTTTGCCTCAAATTTTTGAACTTAACCATAAATCTAGTTATGGTAGTATTCATACCTTCACATTTTTCTTCAAGTTGCCTCATCAAATTTCTTTTTATTGTGAGTTTCCTGATTTCTAGGATAGTTGCTATTCTGTCTATTATTTTGAGCTCTTCCGACTCCTGTCTATTTTTACTATTAAGGAAATTGATTAGCCTTACAACTTTTTCTGGTTTGTTAGCCAAATTAGTTTGTGTCTTTTGGATTTCTTCTTGGGCTGCCAATAATAACTCTCTTTGCTAAAAAATTACCTGAATTGAAGGCCGTACAATATGGATGGCATCAATAACATTATTCCAAAGATAATTTTTGATGTATGATATCCGATCCTTCAAAGTTAATTCTTTTTGTAACTTTTTTAACTCTTCACTCAATCTAATGGAATTTTTTTCATGTATCTTAGCATTTACCTGAGCTGATTTATTTGACTTTTCAAGATTTTCAATCATTTTTGTCAATATGTTAATTTCATTTGTCTTCAAAGACATCTCTTCCATTGCTTTCACTATCTTTCTGGCATCATCTGTAGGTTGTACTGCTGTGGTAGATGATTCAGTGGCTAATGTAGTGGAATAAGTCACTGGCACTACAGTAGCCAGTGGTTCTTTGGGTGCCAACTTTTCTCCTAAAGTTGAAGGCACTGCTGCAGTGATGATTGGAATGACTGTAGGAATCACTATTTATTTTACTGTCTCCTTTTCTTGGACAAGTTTTTCCATCTGTATTTCCATTTCCTTAACCTGGGCTGTCAACTGAAGAATGCAACACATCATTTCATCTTTTTCATTATGTTCTTGTAAGACTTCCTTTGTCTGAGGATGCTCACTTTGAGGAAGTTTGAAATGTTTCCTCAAGGCTGCTATATCCTCATTTTTCTTTTTTTGTTAGGTCCCTATATTACTAGTATAGTCCCTTATTGTTGTTAGTGTAACCCCCTTATTGTTATCATTATACCACTGTAACCCCCATATTGTTATTATTGTGCTCTTAAATTATTATTGTTAGGTCGGCTAGGATTACATTGTGGCCCCATGGACTCCTATATATAGAAAGGAGGTTTTGTAATTTGTATCATCCAAGAATTTTTCATTCATGTAATGTATTAGAGGTTTCCCCCTCGAAGAGGCTTATTTCTAAGGTGTTGATTCTCTTTTCTTCTATTTTTGGAGTCGGTTTCACAACATTTGGTATTAGAGCTTTGGATTCTAGGGTTTCGTTGCTCCAAAAAGGTCATCATGGAATTTTCAATATAATGTTTGTTCTACGAAGGTTCAGAAGATGAAATTTTTAGTGTGTGAAGCCAAACTCTTGAGGAGCATCGTCGCAAAATTTCAGAGTTTTTTTTGCAATATTTTCAGAGATATAATCTGTGGAATTTAGGTCATTTTGCAGGCTCCTGAATTTAACCTAAACATGTCATCGTGGAATTTGCACTGTAAATTTGCTTATATGAAGGTTCAAAAGCTGAAATTTTGAGAGTACGAAGCTGTAATCCTGAGGAAAATCATTGCCAAATTTCAGATCTTGGTTCACAATATATATGGAGATATGATTTGTGGAATTTAGGGCTTTTTCAGGCTTTTTAATTTCATCTCAAAGAGGTGACCGTGGAAAAATATTCATAGATTTCTCTATGAGAATCAGATTGGAATGCTGTAAAAAATTGCCGCAAGTACATAGACTATAGTTTGATTTTTATCAATTTCAGAGCCAAAGGAGGAAATAGCGACATGTGGCAAGTCGTACAAGTTCACTCTACTGAACTAGTCCATAATTGGGTTAGTGTGGGAGATTAGACATAACGTTGCCTTGAAGAATCCAAATTAGATCAGACCTGTTGCATTTGAAAGAAGCTTCAAAGGGCTATTGCAGGGCCGAATTTCAGATATTGAGGATCCCCAATTATAGAGATAATTCAATTTCAATATCGAGATCCTCAAAAGCAAGTAAAAGGTGTGTATTTTTTTTTTTCCCGAATCGCATAAGTCTTGTGTGAAGAATCAAGTTGAATTAATTCCAAGGGCATGTTGTAGAATAGATATCAATATTGGATTCTAAAATGGCCCCTAAAAAGAATTCAACACCATTAAGCCTTTATAAGGCTCTTCTATGACTCATGAAGATGAAGAATGGCAACATGACATATCAAAATTACAAGAGCAAGTGCAACAAATTTTTCTCTCGCAAAGAGCAAAAAAAAATGAAATGGAAGTTTTGAAGAAAGGTGTGGAAACTAAGATGGATGGTTTGAAGAAAGCCATGGAAGCTAAGATGAATGGTTTGGAAGATAATATGGATGGCATAGAAGTGGGCATGGAAGCTAAGATGGATGATATGGAAGCTAAGATCGATGAAAAAATGAAAGACAACATGGAAAACATTAAGAATGATCTAAAAGTAGACATAGAAGGTTTGGAAAAGTTGATACAAGAAAATTTTCCTAATGGTGAAAAGATAGTAGAGAAAACTCACGATGAGAACAAAGTAAATGTTAATCATGATTTCATAAACTCTAATGTTGGAGGGGAGAACCACCATATTCCAAAAACGGATATGAGGAAGTTTGATGGAAAGGATCTTGTAACATGGATACTACAGATGAAGCAATATTTTGATCTCAATAATGTTCAAAACACACAAAAGGTACGCATTGCAACTTTACATTCAGGAAAAAATAAATTTGTATGGTATCGATGGTTTTCTCCTGTAAAAAATAGTCACTTGGTCAATTTTTACGGAGGAAATGATAGCAAATTATGGGGATACAAAGAGCAACACCTTCTTTAGCCAATTGATAAATCTCAAACAAAAGGGTTCAGTGGGGGAGCACATTGAGGACTTCCAAAAATTGAATATAAGGGTAACTGATATTTCATAGGAACACATGATTGATCTATTCATAGGTACTTTAAAGGATAACATCCAACATGAAGTTCTCATTTTGGAACCTGATTCTTTAGAGAAGGCATTCAGGTTGGCCAGAAAAATTGAATGTAAAATTATGGCGACAAGGAAGCCGACCACTCACTTCTATAAAGAAGGAAGTGTTGCTACTCCTAGATTTGCACAACCTACAAGGTTGACACCACAACAATTGGAAGAAAAAAGAGCAAAAGGGCTTTGCTACAGTTGTGATAGCAAATACACTAAAGGTCATAAGTGTGCTGAGAAGAAATTATTTTACATAGATTGTGAAGAGGAAGAAGAAAATGAACAAGAATATTCAAAAGAAGAGGATATACACCAGGAACCAACCCTAGAAGAGGAAGAAATGAGTCTGACCATATCGTGTAATGCATTGGCAGGAATTACCACTCCTCAAAATCTCAAGGTAGAAGGACATATCAAGAAGAAAAAGGTAATAGTGTTGATTGATTCAGGTAGTACCCATAATTTTATTCATTGTAAGGTAGCCAAGGAATTGAATTGTTTCCTATACCCAGCACCAGAATGTCAAGTGATGTTTGCAAATGGAGGAACTATAAATTGCTCTGGAAAATTCCACAATATCAAGCTAACCATGGGAGAATATGTATTGAATAGTCCAATGCTTTCCATTCATATTGGAGGTGCTGATGTTGTATTAGGAGTACAATGGTTACAATCTTTGGGGACGATAGCTTTTAATTTTCAAGAAATTTTCTTGAATTTTTTTTCAGAAGGAAAGGAAGTCGAATTACGGGGAATTGCAGGGAAGTTGGGAAAGATAATAAGCTATAATTTCATGGCAAAGCTTCTAAAGAAAGAACAACGAGACGTAATTGCATAATTATTCTCACTAGAAGTTCCAACATCAAAATCATCTATTTCTTTAGATCTCCAAAAAGTCTTGGACAATCATTCCAAGGTGTTTGAAACTCCCAAAGGACTCCCACCTATTCGTGATCATGATCATGCTATTCATTTGATTCCAGGAAGTGTTCCTCCAAACATCAGGCCTTATAGATATCCTTATGTCCAAAAGAGCGAAATTGAACGTATGATTGCAGAAATGTTAGAGGCTGGTACAATTCAACCTAGTCAAAGTTCTTTCTCTGCTCCTGTAGTATTGGTAAACAAGAAGGATGGATCATGGCACATGTATTCAGATTATAGGGAGCTCAATAATCTCACCATTAAATATAAATTTCCGATTCCTGTGATTGATGAATTATTGGATAAATTACATGGAGCAATTTATTTTACCAAGTTGTATCTTCGTTTAGGATATCATCAAATTAGAATGAACACTGAAGTTATTCTGAAAACAACATTTCGAACTCATGAGTCATTATGAATTTTTGGTCATTCCTTTTTGCCTTACCAATGCACCTTCTACATTTCAAGGGTTGATGAATTCCATTTTCAAACCCTTCCTTAGAAAATTTGTGCTAGTATTTTTTGATGATATACTAATCTACAACAGGTCTTGGAAGGATCATGTTGAACATGTTGACAGGGTGCTCAAACTATTGCAGGAGAAACAATTATATGAAAAAATATCCAAATGTTTCTTTGGAGTACAAGAGGTGGAATATCTGGGTCATATTGTATCTCACGAGGGTGTTAAAGTAGACCCTAACAAAATTAAAGCCATTAAGGAATGGAAAGTTCCCACAACCATAAAGCAGTTACGAGGATTTCTCGGGTTAACAGGGTATTATCCCAAGTTTGTTAAGAATTATGGGAGAATAGCAGCACCTCTAACAACATTATTGAAGAAAGATGCATTTTCATGGACTCCTGAAGCAACTAAGGCCTTTGAACATCTTAAAGAGGCAATGTGCCTAGCACCGGTCTTAGCTACGCCAGACTTAACAAAAACCTTTATTGTGGAATGTGATGCCTCAGGAAATGGAATTGGTGTTGTTTTAATGCAAGAAGGAAGACCCATTGCTTTTGAAAGTCGTCCAATCAAAGGAAAGTATTTACAGAAAGCTATTTACAAGAAGGAAATGTTAGCAATATTGCATGCACTAAAGAAATGGCGAACTTACCTAATGGGAAGACACTTCAAGGTAAAAAATGATCATGATAGTCTTAAACACTTTTTGGAACAAAGAATATCTTTAGAAGAGCAGCAAAAATGGGTCACAAAGATGTTGGGTTATGACTTTGAAATAATCTACAAAAAAGGAAAGCTTAATGTTGTTGCAGATGCACTCTCAAGAAAGAATGAAGAGGTGGAAGCATTTTTTTGTGCCATTTCTATTATCCAACCAGATTGGATAACTGAAGCAAGAGATGAATGGAAGAAGGACAAAGATGTATGGACACTCATTCAAAAGTTGCAGCAAGATCCTAGTACATCTGATACATTTAGTTGGAAAATGATTCCTTATGGTACAAAGATCGCTTATATCTTTGCAAGAATTCCCAACTAAAACAAAAGATTCTTCTGGAATTGCACACTTCTCCTTTAGGAGGACACTCAGGATTTTTAAAAACTTACCACAGGGTGAAGAAAGATTTTTTTTGGGATGGTCTTAAATCTGATATTCAAAAGTTTGTGGCGGAATGTTTGGTTTGCCAGCAGAATAAAGTGGAGACAATTAAGACCCCGGGACTTCTACAACCTTTATCCATTCCAAGTCAACGTTGGGAAGAGATTTCAATGGATTTTATCACAGGTTTACCTAAGTCCGAAGGAAAGAATGTCATCATGGTGGTAGTTGATAGACTTACCAAGTATGCACACTTTTGTGCATTATCTCATCCATTTAAAGCAAGTACAGTTGCTACTACATTTATGGACACAATTCAAAAGCTACATGGAAACTCAAGGGTTATTGTGAGCGACAGAGATCCCATTTTTACTGGAAATTTTTGGACGGAGTTATTTTCTTGTTTGGGTACTCAATTAGCTCATAGCTCATCTTATCATCCTCAATATGATGGTCAAACTGAGATAGTAAATAAATGTTTGGAAGGATATCTTCGTTGTTTTGTATCTGATAAACAAACACAATGGGTCAAGTGGTTACCTCTCGCCGAATGGTGGTATAACACTTCCTTCCATACTGCAGCAAAAATGACCCCATTTATGGCACTTTATGGATATCATCCACCATCGATCACATCATCTTTAAGGGAAAATTTGAAGGTTCAAGCATTGGAAGATCACATCGAGCATCAGCAAGAAGTTCTCCAACTCTTAAAGGATAACCTGAATTTGGCACAAAATCGAATGAAACAACAGGCAGATCAACATCGCAGCGAGAGAAGTTTTGATGTAGGAGATTGGGTATTTTTACGGCTACAACCATACAAACAAATGTCCCTCAAGCAAACTAAGAAGGATAATAAATTATCACCAAAGTACTATGGTCCTTACAAGGTGTTGCAAAATATTGGTACTATGGCATACAAATTGGAGCTTCCTGCTTCTTCACGAGTGCATCCAATTTTCCATGTTTCATGGTTAAAGAAGGTTATAGGTGAAAATATTCCAGTTCAAACAATATTTCCAAAAATTTATGAGGAAGGAAAAATCATATTTGAACCTGAAGCAGTCACGGAAACAAGAACTCGACAGCTACGGAATTGATCAATTTCAGAGTATCTCATCAAGTGGAAGAACTTACCCACTGAAGATTCTACATGGGAGGATGAGAATTTTATACAGAAGCACCCAGAGCTACTCAAGCGTTGAGGACAACACTTTTTTGAAGGAGGGGGGCATGTTAGGTCCCTATATTACTAGTATAGTCCCTTATTGTTGTTAGTGTAACCCCCTTATTGTTATTATTGTACCCTTGTAACCCCCATATTGTTATTATTGTGCCCTTAAATTATTATTGTTAAGTCAGCTAGGATTACATTATGGCCCAACTAGGATAACATTGTGGCCCCATGGACTCCTATATATAGAAAGGAGGTTTTGTAATTTGTATCATCCAAGAATTTCTCATTCATGTAATGTATTGGAGGTTGCCCCCTCGAAGAGGCTTATTTCTAAGGCGTTGATATCTCTTTTCTTCTATTTTTGGAGCTGGTTTCACAACATTTTTACCATTACTTCTGCTGCTTTGATATTTGTAGGATCATATCCTACCTGCAATACTAAATCTTCTAAGGCTTTTATTCTTATATCCTTGGCATATAATGAAGCTTTGTCCATCTTCATTTGATTTTGCATATTGGAGATGGTATTTTGAAGCTTATGAGCACTCATAGCTTCTTTTGTAACTATGGAATATAAGATCTCAGAGCTTTGCCTGTGAAACTCTATTTGGTCTAATTTATGAATACTGTGTGTAGCTACTTCTAGATCAACTTTCTTATAGTCAAAAACTGTCTTTGGAACTGATACTGTGGGCTGTAATATTGACATAATCAAATTTTTACTTGAGCAATAAAATGCTGATAGGAATATGTTTTGATTACCTGGCTTTTGTTTCAAGAACTGAGAGTAAATTTCTGTTTTGATTTCCTCATTATTCAATTTAATCTGCTTATATTTCTCCTTAATATCCAAATCCTTTTCCTCAACCACTTGTGAGGAAGAAGCTTCCATACTTTGCTGCCTTTTCATTAACTGTGTGTCTTCATTATTGAGTTG
This sequence comes from Pinus albicaulis, assembly GCA_034641835.2. Lineage (NCBI taxonomy): Eukaryota > Viridiplantae > Streptophyta > Pinopsida > Pinales > Pinaceae > Pinus > Pinus albicaulis. The sequence goes on from MU968359.1 coordinate 39,217,161, forward strand.
TTCTTCATTCTGATTTGGCTCATTGATAATTACAGTAGCTACATTTGTCTCTGGGAAAACTGTGTTGGTATTTAAAGGCTCTGTTTCTTCAACATCTATTGTCACTTTACCTTTAGCTGCTGTATCTAATTTTGGCCTTTTGTTATAAATGATCTTGAACTTTGTTTCTGTTGTAGTCTCTGCCACATAGGCTCCTTCTTCCATTATTATTTTGGTGGATTTCTCTGGTTGATTTGCTGTCTCTAAGTTATGACTAGTATTACCTTTGCTTACTGCATCTATTAATGTGTTTTCAATCCATTCAAGCCGATTGCAAAACTTTTATATTTCTGGTTTAGCTTCATGGATAAAGGGTAAAATTTTCATTTTACCCTTAGTTTGCTCAAGATCCCTTGTGGATCATAGTTCCAAGGGAAACTCTCTTCAAATTCATATTCCAATAACTGATTTTCTACTTCCTTTTCTAAATCTCTGTGATTGCATATGAATGGCACAATTTGATTTTTAAGTTTGAATTGGGTCTTCTTCTTAGCTCCCATGAAGTTGATTGAATCAGAATTTAGGATTTGCCTAATATACTCCAAGGCAAAGATCCTCATTGGAGGATGTTTGGGTAACTTGTAAGGTAACAAGTTTGTCCCAAAGACTCTGATTTCAGTGTATTTCTCATATAAATAAAAATCACCAACTTTACTTTGCTCTGATAATTGCAATATCTTCTTCATTTCTTCACTTATTCTAGGCTACTCTGTCTTGGTCAACATGGAGATCACTAGATGTAAAAATAACTTTGAAAAATCTGAGTAACTGAAATCTGTACATTCTTTTCTAAGCAGTGATGTCCAAAAAATGATAGATAGGGGATTTGACTCTATGTCCAGTTTTTGAAGAGTGATTGGAAAATTATCTGATTGGAAATATAGGAACATATGGAAATGGTAGGAGGTACATTTAACACTCCCTCTATTGGAAAATTGGTCAACTTATAATGGATGTTATCAACAATGAAACTAGCATAATCAAATATTATTGAAGGTGGTTGACCTGGAGAAAAGGTGGAAAATAATCCCAAGATGGATTCATCAGTGTGCTCATCAGTGAAATATCCAAGTATGAAAAAGAGCATGGAAATTACATGTCTTGATCCTTCAGGGAATCTAGCAGTAGAATATGGAGGATTTAACTTGGGAATTTCTACATGTAGAGGCATAAAAGTCTGAAAAATCATGAACCTTTTAGGAAAATCTAGGCCAATGTATAGCTTGGTGAGGGCCTCAATAGACAAAGGTATTGCTTGTGGGTCAGGTTGAAGCTGCAACATTTGGTTAATTGATTCTGCAGTGATGGTAAATAGGACTTCTTTACTGGAATTTACAATAGCTCTTTGTTCTGGAAGATAATACTCCTGACACAATCTAATGATCTCCTGACAAGGGTGAGTCAATGGGACAACATACTTGGGTAGATGGGATTCCCAAATATAAAATTCTTCATGATCATCTAAAGATTTCTCATAGCACCAGTTATGGATATCTAACAGGTTGAATTCATCAATGGGATCAGCTATTTTTTAGTCAATATCAACTAGGGGAATTTGTTCAATATCAACAATAGGTGGTTGCAATGGATTGACAACAATAGCAGTGTTTGAAGTCATGGCAGGGGTAGGTTTAGGTGCTTTACAACCTTGAGGCTTGCTTGCACTCTGTTTTCTAGGCATTTTGATCTGCTTCTGCAAGTTTAGACAGTTTGCAAAGGCAATTTTACTATAACAGACGCTTAAATGGGAAAATTTTGGCAAAGTATAGGCTTTTCTTGTTTAATTAGGCCTATCAAAGAGATTTGGAGGCTTTAGAATTGGCTTGGAACAGAAAACAGGGGTTTTCTGAGTATTTTTAATTGGAATAGAGCTGAAAACCATTTTAAAAGGATCACAGAGGGTTTAGGGTACCTGTAGAGGCTTTTTGGCTTATCTTAGAGCTTGAAATAGACTATTAAGTTGTGTAAACTCTTCAATTTCTTCAGAAATGGTGCGCAGCCGAGAAACAGGGTTTCTGGGAAAAATTTTCCAAAGTTTGGCCTGTTTTTGGGACTTTTTGGCAGTTTACTTAATCAATTTATTAACTTAAATGTGTTTTCTTTCTTTTAAAATGGGGTTTTCAACTTGATTGCAGGTTTGAATTCTAGAAAAATACCTGTTGTAATGAACGTATCAGTTTCTGGAAAGATTTCTGAGGTTCTTTACTAAGTTCAAGGCTTCAATAGCTTATCTAGAGCAACATGGAGCTCCTCGACGGTCTTAACAGGTTTCAGGGAAAATGTTTGCAAGCTTCGGGCGTAAAAATGGAAAAAAATGACTTGAAAAGGGTTTCTTACAGTCGGGAAAGATTTTCAGAGGGTTTAAATGAGCAAGAATGATATGAAATGCATTTCCAAAGGTTTTATTAAAACATATTGGTTGCATTAATCGGCAGTGAATGCAGGTCGCATCAGGCGGGAGGAGCGGTTTCAGCGTTTCAACGGATATAAAACAGGCGGTTATCGCGCAGAGTTTTATTGGTAAGTAGTTTTTGGCTTAACCCACACGATCCAATCATTAAATGGCACGTGGAGGAGATAGGTTAATGGGAAACCACCAATTTCACGCAACTTTGGTGGTTGGATGAACGTGCATATATTCTGCACGATATCGGATATGAATCGTCAGATCTGGAAGTTGAAAGTGAAGGGTCCAGATCGTTTCAGAAGCTGTGTCGGGATAAGATTAGTGGGACTGGGATTTTATATGCGGTGGGAATGGTTTTGAACTTTACCAATAAACATTTATTTTATTAAAAAAACCTTGGGTTATACAAATATAGGCGGGGGGGGGGGTGGGGGGGGGGTAATGTAATGTATTTTTATTTAAAACATTTGTAAAATGTTTCAAACTTTATTTGTGGGCATGATATATATAGTATAATCAACCTTCGAACAATTTTAAAAAAATATAGGGGGTGGGATCAAATAACGATATGTTTTAGACCAATGGGAATAATTGGGCAGGGAGTTTTATTTTATGCACATGGGGATAACAAACTATGGCCTAAACTTTATAATAGTGGGTTTTTGGGGGTTATTTAGATATAGGGGAATTAATATCTATGGGAGGGTAAATTAGGGATTTAATAAAAATAGGTTAAAATTCAATATGAAAAGGGTAGTGAAATGGAAAAACACATGTTATCTGTAAGTAAAATGTGAAAAATAAAGCATTGCTCATATTTTATATTACTTCACAAATACTTAGGATAAGTGTATTTTGAGGGTTTTATGAATGTTTTTGAAAAGAATAAGTTAATTATTTTAGGGTTACAATTTTACTAAGTAAGAATTTTCCTTTACTTAGAAAAAAGGGGTTTTGATGTATGAATGAAGGGTAAATGTTGATGAATGAGGGTTTAAGGTAGGAATTCAATATTTTTAACTTATCAGTCATCGAGCCTTGGGTCCGGCTCCAAAAAAAGTCGGAGAAATTCTTTGAGCCTCTTTGACTGAAATTTTAGAATACTGAATATCTATAAGGGAGGGGAAATTAGTGATTTTTCTGATGATGTCTTTATTTACATGATTTCTCCACTGCTTTCTACCTACCCAACTTTATTTCTAACATTTTTTTCTTCATTTTTTAGGTGCATTTAAGCTAGAAACCCTAAATTTTTTTCTTTCAAAGCATAAAAATATCTATATCTACCTTATTTCATCCGAGGGATCGGATTAAATTGTTGAGCTCCTCATTATTCTCTACCTATATACTACTTTGTCAAGTTTAAACTGTTTGACAAATCTTTATTCTCTATCTAGAACATGAAATTGAAAACATGAAAAGTTAAGATTAAACTGTTTAACTGATCATGGATTATGGCATTTATTGACACTATGCACATAATCATTATTCTTGCAGTAAAAATAAAAGTAGTGGCATTTGAACTTTCTTACTTTCAGGTCTTATTTCTTTTCTTTTGGGGTTTATATTTTTCTAAGTCTTTTGATTTTCTTTTAGGATTTTTACCCTCTTTTTGGATTTTTTAATTATTTTTCATTTTTTTCAAAATATGGGAAAAAAAATTGCAGAAAGCAAGGTATGTACATATTTACAAGACTATCAAAGTCAATTCAAAATTTATAAACCCTATTATTATAGGACCCTAACAGTGGCTCCACATGGGGATGACATTTCCTAGTGAAATATCAAGAAATTTGAGACTATTAGCCTTTTGAAATTTGACTGTGATGACCATGTAAATGTCTTCTGATATCTGCAACTTATTCATACTTATGATATTCACCTCTCAAAGCTTAGGGCCTTCTCTTCGGGCTTCAACTTTGCTAGGGAAACATCTAATCCAATCTAAACTTTGCAATGTTATGTACAATGATCAAAGTGAATAAAAACTAACTATTTGTTAACTCCGGAGAGTAGTAGTGCTTCAACATTCTTCCATTTACTGGTCCTTCTTACAGATATGTTCCATCCATTTCTTTCAGGAAGAAAGCATTATTACCTCTATATCCATAAATCACATAAGGTCTTTTTCACAAAAATCAAAATTTCCATGTTTTCCTTTGTCTTCTCTTCTGGAATCCCACTTTAACACTTTATCCCCTATGTAGAAATCATCCTCTTTAGTATTTTTATCAAATATTTTATTTATTTTATCCTGAATGACTTGAGATTTGATATAAACTTCTTTCCTTGTTTGTTGCAAGTGAATAGTTTAATTGATCCTTCTTTGAACGTCATTTTTTTCCACTTGTAACTCTTGGACAATTTTCATCACTGGTACACATAGGGAGGATGGAAAAACAACATCCATTCCATAAACTAGTTGGTAAGGGGAAGTACCAATGGATTTTTTAGTAGTAAGTCTATCTGCCCATAAGGAATTGACTAACTTCTTATTCCAAGTCTTTTTATTGTCTTCAAGTAAATTTTTGATGATATTTACAAGGATTTTGTTTGAGGATTCAACTAGGCCATTACCTTGGGGGTAATATGTAGTAGAATGACCTAAGGTAATCTGGTATTTGTGGAAAAAGTCAATCATTTTCTTGGATTTGAATGTTGCTGCATTATCAGTAATTATCTTTTAGGGGCATCCAAATCTTGAAAGAATGTTGTTTTCTAGGAAGGAGATAATGACACTACTTGTGGCTTGTCTGGAGGGTGTGGCTTCAATCCACTTGGTAAAATAATCAGTTGCCGTCAAAATCCACTTATGTTGGCTTGAATAAGGAGGGTGAATTTCACCAATGAAGTCTAAACGCCATTGTTGAAATGAAATTTCAGTTGAAATAGGCTTTAAAGGGAGGGGTAATAATTTTTTCTTACCCTAAAAAATTTGGCACTCATGACATGAAGTCACATACTTTTTGACATCAACAACAAGGTAGGCCAGTAAAAACTAGCTCTCAGGATATTATTTGTTGTAGTTTTCCAATATAAGTGTCCTCCACAGTCACCTGCATGAAATTATTCAAGTATTTTGTCAGCGTCTTCCTTTAATAAACAATTTAATAAAATCCCACTATAATCTCTCCAAAAAATCACATTCTCTAAGATGCAAAATCTTATTGCTTTAAGTTTTAAAAATATGACTTTGGTTCTTGATAATCCAGCAGGAGCTTGTAAGTTTTTGAGTACAAATATGATATCTGTATACCAAGGTGAGTCCGAGAAGGCTTCACTGATCGATGGAGTTGCCATCTCTTCTTGATCATCTACTTGAGAAATAAAATTTATGTCTAGGGCATTGAAGTTCGTTTAAGCCATAAGTCTGGATAATCCCTGACCTTTAATGAGTTTTGTGGGTTTTATCTGTATGTCATATTATAAGATAGTGGAAATCCACTTACCTATTCTTCCATTAGGACCATCCTGAGTAAGAATGTCTTTTACTACAAAATTTGGGACATAGGCAATGATATGAGAGTAGAGAATATAAACTTTGAAGTCTTTAATTGCCTTAACTAAAGCTAGGGCTTGTTTTTTTCATAATGTTGTACTTCAAAGGGGCATCTCTAAGGGTCTTACTGAAAAAATATATAGGCTATTTAAATCCTTGGTCATTTTTTTGCAGTAAAACTGCAACAATAGTGTGTTCTGAAGCAAATGAAAAAATTATGAAATCTTTCTTAAATTAAGACTTATTAGGACTGGAGTTTTGGTTAAGGCTTGTTTGATAGAGTCAAATGATTGTTTAGCCTCAACATTCCATTTAGGAACTGAATGTTTTTTGAGCATGTTATTTAGTTCTCTAATTATCTCAGCTAAATTAGATATGAATCTTCTTAAAAAATGAATATTACCTAAAAAGGCTTGTAATTATTTGATGTTTCTTGATGGAATGATGTTCAGAATTACTTCTATCCTAGCAGGATCTCTCCTATTTCCTTCTTTAGAAATTATGTTTCCAAGTAACTTACCTTTTTCTAATCCAAATAGACTTTTATTAGGGTTTAATGAGATGCCATATTTCCTACACTTAATAAAAACTTGTCTCAAATGATCCAAGTGTTCATTATCTGTTTTGGGAAACACAGTAATGTCATCTAATTAAATTACTAAGAAATCATGTATTTCCTTTGCAAAAGCTATGTCCATAGCCCTTTGAAAGGTTGCCCCTGCATTCATTAGACCAAAGGCATTTTAACATACATGAAAGTGTCCCAAGGAGTAGTAAATGCTGTTTTAGCTTGATCTTCTTTTTGGACTAAGATCTGGTTGTATCCTGAAAAACTATCTAAAAGAGAATTCCTAGAAGAGCCAACTACACTTTGTAATATATGATCCATTTTAGGTAAGGGGTAATTATCCTTCAAGGACACTTTGTTTAGATTCCTAAAGTCAACACATAATCTTATCTCTCCTTTTTTCTTCCTTGTTGGAACTAGTTTGGAAACCCAATCGAAATATATGATTGGTGCAATGATCTGTGCATCATACATTCTTTTCACTTCTTTTTCTATCAAAGGTAATAAAACAGGGTTAATTCTTCTCACCTTTTGTTTGAATGGCTTCTGATCTTCTTTTATTTGAATTTTATGTTGGATTATGCTGGTATCATAGGATTTGAGATCCTCATAACTCCAGGCAAAAACATCTTGATATTCCTTTAAAAGAGTAATGCATTTTTCTTTCTCTTGTTGAGGTAAAATTTTGGAAAGTTTGATTGTTTTGGGTTTTAACTTTGTTCCAATATTGCATTCTTCTATATCATATATTACTGGCTCCATTTTTGGTTTTATAGCTACATAATTTGAGTAAAAAAGATCTTCTAAGGGAGTTAAACCTTTAGGTAAGAAATTATCATTAAGATTCAATATGTTTGATCCATCCTCAATAATTTCTTCAATCTCTACTTTCTCTAAACTATCTATATCTGCTTTAATAAATCTAGTTGGTTTATCAAACTTTATTCTATCTACATCTAAGTTATTTAAATCTATTTCACAATCCAAATCATGATTTATAGTACAATCTGTATCTATATTACAATTCTAAAATTCTCCTTCATTGTTCGTACAATCTGTGTCTATATTACAATTCTGAAATTCTCCTTCATTGTTCATAAACTTGTAAATCTGCTCATCCCGAGAAATTTTTTGCCAATACTTAAGGTTGTCTGGGATTATTGGCCTATGTTTGACTTCAGCAGTATATCTGTGATTAGGTTGAAATGGTAAATTGCATGTAATAGCAAAGGTTGCAACATAATGATCTTGTATATTTTGTTTTCTAGGTATAGCAGCAAATTTACATTCCAATAAATCATCAATTAAATCTATCACAATGTCTCTGTATCTGCTTAGTCTAGGATTGTAAACAAAATAAACTCCATTTACTTGTTTTATGATCAAATCTGAATCTGCCATGATTAAAATTATTTTAGCTCCTGAGTTCCTAATTATTCGAAGTCCTAGGATGAGGGCTTCATACTCAACCATATTATGGTACATTTAAAATTGAGCTTGAAAGCATGGCCTTCTGAGTGATTAGTCTCCATGTTGGTTATCCAAACTCCTGCTCCTGCTCCTAACTTATTTATTGAACCATCAAAGTCTAAATGCCATAGATATTCATGAAAAATATTATCATTATTTGGTGCTTTCTTTTTCTCTACTAGTTCAGTTTGGATTTCATTAGTTTCAGAGTTGCATAGGATAAAAGAATCAAGGTCAGTTGGTGTAGAGTAAATTGGGTAGTTTATAGATCTTTCTGCACTACTGACCATGTACTTCATCATTTTTTCCCTATATAACTTTTTAGGTTGGCCAAAAAACTGATATAGTACATAAGACATGTCCAATTGTAGAGATCCCTGTAACTTTGCTCCCCATGAGCGAGAAAGTAACATTCCATATTTAGGTGGGATATTAGCTACTACAATGTCCATTAATATACTCTTACCAGGATATTGAACTAGTGTTACACACAAATCTTTGATTAAACCTAGACATTTAACTTTACTGGAATCAAAAGAAAACAAATCTTTATATGGCCTTGTAATTTCTAGATTGAGAGTTTCCATTATGGCTTTAGGCATTAGATTATGGGAAGCTCCTGAATCTAGCATGACATTGTGTAAAATTTGATCATGAATGGTAATAATGATATAAAATGGAGGAACTGCTCCATCTGCATGTTTTCCGTTCACATCTGGGCCAAAAATCAACTCTGGCTTATCCTCATTTAAATTTATGGAGTCTTCTCCATCATTCATATTTAATGTTTCAATTATGGTTGATTTATACAAGTCATTTTTTACCAATTCAGTCAAAGGAATTGGTATTTTAAGCTTTGCAATTTCTGATTGTATGTTGAATGTAGGTTGTGTTTTACTGATTTGAATCAATTCTTCTTTGGTAACTGTAGTTGTGTTGGTTTGTCTTGTTTTTCTACAGTTATTTTTTCATTTTCAAGTGGTTTGAAATTCTCTGTTTGTGTTTCTTGTGTTTTACTACTTCTAACTTTATTTTTAGGGATTGTTTGTGAAGCAGTAGATGTTCTTTCAGACTTAGAATTATCAACAGATGTTTTTGAAGTAGCATTTTTTGGATCTACTGATTTAGGATTAGCAGAGGGTATTTTAGGATCTAAATTTTATGTTTTAACAGAATTAGAAGCTTTAGCAATAGTATATTTTTGTGAATATTTTGCATCTTGAGCAACTTCATCAGTAATATCAGTAAAGTAAATTTGCATCTAGCATAGAAAATCTTAAGAACTTTACAATTAGATGCATTGATTTCAGTGTAGATGTTCTCTTCTAATATTATTTGATTTGTTGCATTAGATGCATTGATTTCAGTGTACATGCCGATTACTGATTTGATGTAATTAGATGTATGATGGTACATTAATTTTAAAGTCGTTGGATTAATAGTGTGCATTGATTTTAGTGTAAGTACATGTTAGCACTGCAATTTTTCAAAAAATTTCAAAGTCTTCTCATCACTGAAATTTGTGTCTTTGATCCTCTCTTGTCTCCTAACCTATGGTGGAGAACCTAGGAGGGTTAAAATGTATTAGTCCTTTATCATTTTCTAACAAAATCCAAAAATAATTCTGAGTCCATAGTTTGTTTATGTTATAGAGTCGTTAAGGTAAATTTTCTTTTAATAAGTTGGTGAGCCCTGATATTACACCAAGAGTGCTACAACCCCCAGGGGCTGCCCTACTTTACTTTATCGACCCGGTATTGGTAAAAAATTGGAGGTGACAGTGATATATACACAACAGATGCATTATGTTCATGTCATCCTCTTTTGCTTTACGAAAGGGTGCTATTTCTAAGGGTTCTCAGTGAAGTTTGTCTTACTTCAATGGAACTAAAGCAGAAAGGAAATGACAGAAGGAAACTAAATTAAATCGTTGAAAAGAAATGACATAAATGAAACTATTTTAATTTGCAAAAAAGGAAATGACTGAAAAGAAACTAAACTATATTGCTGAAAAGAAATGGCAGAAATGAAACTTATTCTAAACCATACTTAACTTGGCCAAACGGCTAAATGCACTCTACTTGTCCTATGGTCTATCTATCATGCTTCTACTCATGGAACTAAGGTATCCATGAATTAATTATAATTAAAAAGAGTGTTGATTTGCATCCTGGAAGGAATAAAGGAGCTAAAGAGGCTAATGGAGGGCTTAACACATGAAATGAGGCTTGGAAGTGGAAAGCGGGGGTTTAAACCAAATTAAAGCTTTGTTGTAGTGCAAAAAGGCCTTGGGGTAGAATAATTCGAAAGGTGAAATGGCGGAGTGTGATGGAGGAAAAAATCCACGATGTGCGATGGCGCAATCACAACTTCACAACTTTAAATGGATAGCAGTAAGGACTTAACGAAAGAAACTAAATTGTGCGAAGTGCAGTTTGTGATGCGGTAAAGGTTACAGGCTGCGATCTATGATGTAGTAAGTTCTGCGGGATGCAATTTGAAATAGGATAAGATCTATGAGATGTGATTTGCGATGGGGATGACGTGGTGGTGAAAAGAAAAAGGGAAAAGTTATGACTTGCGATATGCGATGTCGCAATATCGCAATTGCAAAAACGAGTGGTAAGCATTAAGGTGAAAGGTAAATGGTGCGCAGTGCAATTTGCGATTTCAAATTATCGCAATCGCAAAGAACGAGCAGTAAGTGTTAAGGGTAAAAGGTAAATATTGCAATTTGCGGAGTGCGACATACGGTGGCAAGAGACTTGAGGAGGAAAGGTGGAAGATGAGCTTCAATGGTTTTTCAAGCATTTGGGAGTGTTTTGCATTAAAAATGTAAGGTAACCGTGAATGAAGAAAAACATAGAAATAAGGCAGAATTGAAGGTTTTAAGCGTTTTTAGGGAAAAAGGAGGGTGAAAAATTTAAACACGATGAAAAGGAGGGGAATGAAGGTGTAATTTTTTTTTTTAAGATGTGAAGATGGAGATGGAAAATGAAGCAGAGTAGCGCGTACGGTGGGAAAACAAACCTACCAGGCTTCAAGCACGTGGAAATAGAAAAGAATGCGTGGTAAAAACAATGAATCACAAAGAAATTTTTGCTAGTGGAAGCTGCCTCCTCCAAGCTCTACGGTGATAGAGATGAGGGGAGGTTTTGTGCTACAAACTTTTGGAGTTTTCCCTCCTCTACTCTATTACTCACAAGAAAATAAAACTACAACAACGCAGGTGAAAGCAAAGACTAAGCAACGATGAAACTATCGAGAACGGATCTAACTAAATGGCGAGCAGAAAAACTAGCTAGATGGAAAGGGCGGACAAGATAGTAACAACGCGAGAAGGTTTGAGGCACAATGGGTTGGGCCCTAACCCACTTGCGCCCGGCTCTCTTGGAATTAAATCACAAAATGGAGTCTCGGCTTCACTCATCGCATTCAAAATGAAATCTTATTACATCCTGACAGGTATTAAACAACAAAATCCTAATAGCTCAGAAGCAAAAAGTTTTGAATGGAAAGAAATCACTAACTAAATCAACTAACCCTAGCTCGAGCTGCTCTATTTATTCTACAAGGCATATGCCATCAGCTCCCTTGAAAATGGTGATTGAATTCCACTTTGACTCCAAGTAAACATAGATTGAGTGGCCTTTGTCTTTCCAAAATGCTTGGTCGCCTCTCGAATTCGACTTTCATGGAGACTCCAAGTGAAGATCATCGCGTGAGTGCACTTAGTCTTGAGCTGCTAGCATACCTCCTGAAATTTGAATTGTTTAAGGAGGATCTCACGAGGATCCTCATGGTTGCCTTTGAGAGTTAAGGAGGGTGGAAAATTCCCTTGAATCTCTCTAAGATTTCCTCCTAATTTACGACATGTGCTCATTTATTCTCCAATCATGATTCTCTCCCGTGCTATGAGGAGAAAGTCCCTAAATCATCTCCTTCTCCAAATTCATATAATCAGCCAAATATTCTCACAATATTCTACAAAAATAACCACATTAGGCAAAAATATGCAACTACCTTTAATCCTTCCTAAGAACATATACTATAAGAATAAGAAACATTGCTTTGGGCGTAGAAGGAGAGATTTAATATATCCTTTTATGTGCATAAGGAAGGTAGATGGGCCTAAGAAAGGTTAGATGAGACTTATTTTATGTCTAATTTAGAGGCCCATCATCACTATTGATACCTCTCATCCTCTAAGCAACCTATTCATCCTCCCTTTCTCCTTCTAGTTCTTCCGCTGTCTGTCGCTTATTTTCTATTTTTTTGATTGTCGGGCCATGCATTGCTCCCCACAGCAATATTCTTGCCATTTTGCTTGCATTTATTTTTGTAGGTGCTACATGGGGGTCCTTAGGTGCCTAAGAAAATCTATTTTGCATGCCAAGAGGCGTGGGTCCACCTCTATTCTATTTTTCTCTTTTTCTTTTTTTCTTCTTCCTTTTCCTCCAGTTTTATTTTATTTGTATTTATTTATTATTATTATCATTATTATTAATTACATGTACAAAATTAGAAATCGAATTCTTTTCGATTAAACCGAGTTCACCCTTGGTTACCTCCTTTGGAACTCCTTGCATTGTATTACAATGAATTTATTACTACCCACTTTCTCAAGTCCTTTTACTTTGTCTCTGTTTCATTTTCTTGGTGCAAAAACGTGAGGCTGCTGGCTAGATAAGGCCCCAGGTTGATACGCACTGCCATCGTATCTTTGGCTATATAAAAAACACTCCTCTCTCACACTTTTTAATGTTTTATTGCTAAGCTAGAATAGATTCAAATAAAAGGCTAGATGATTTGCATACCGAGGACTTACCATTGATTTTTGTCTGCGTTGATATTGACAGTTTGCCATATGGTTGTTGACGGCGTACAGATGCAGGTGATAATTTGCTTGCGTGTCCTTTTTGGCTTCCGAGCACGAGTAGGAAGTCCAAGTTTGAGCCACGTTTGACCAACGTTGACCAAAATTTCTTTTTGTGCCAACTTTGTTGTTTTTCTCACTTCGCAAGGGTTGGAGACGCTGCATTCATTGGGAGAGATACATGGAGAAATACATTTATAAGGCCTCCTAGTGCCTTTGCCCTCAATGAGGTTTTTCCACTAGTAGGTCTGCACTTAGGCGCCTCAAGGGAGGTTTTCACTTGTGATATTTTATTTATTTACTTCTAACTCCAATGTGACTGCCAATCTTCATGGAGGTTTTCTATCGATGAGCCAATCTCATGCACCCTAAAGAGGTTTTCATATGATTTTATTCTTTTCCCCTTTTATTTTTTCTAATTTTTGTTTGTGTTTTTTGTTTCCTTACTCTCACTTTGAAAAAACAAAAAAGTCCTCAAGTATAGAATACTTCCAATGCAGCCATGTGCACATCGAGACGTGCAGAGCAAAATCGAGCGCACCTTGGAATACATGTGTACGACATGTACCTAAATATAAGAGATGAATGTCTTTGGTTGGGATTGTATCGAAAGTACCTGTTGGAGAAGAGTGTGCATAGTCGAAACTTAATGGCTATTTGGAACCACAGGTCAGCTTCTGGTTGTGATGCTTACACAGTTCCACTCGATGAGTCGGATCACTTGGATGTCCTCTTCTATTATGGCAAAGCCAAATAATCCTCTGTGCGTGATAGTTCTCTTGAACACATGGAGGAAATCGCGCTAAACTATGAGGGAACACTACTTCAACATTCGATTCGCGATGTACTGATTTCTTCATCGAGCAGCATCCACTTGATTCTTTGATCTCCTCATTTGAATCTCTTTCTTCTTGAGGTTTTCATGCAATGACATTAAGAAAGGTCTCCTTCTTGGCAATTCATTTCGCGAGCATATAGATCAGGAAAGGCATTGCAGTATTAAGACATTTTCTTAATGTTTTCGAAGTGTTGCACCCTCAACATTGTAAGCGAGACGGAGATAATCTCACTGAATGCTTTGAAAATGGTGGTATAGGTAGTTGAGTGGGGGTGGATATATGAGATGGATGTGGTTGAGGCTATGGTTTTGGTGGAGGTGAGTATGGTAGTGGATAACATGGAGTTGGGTATGGATGCGATATTGAGGGAAATAATGATGATGTTGAGATTTTCCCAATAAGGACCTTTGCCAACCATGTTGCCAAAGATTGGTTTTGGGGTTGGGATTGGCCAAGGTTTCCAAGAAGGGAGTGTGTCCCAGTCTAGTTTGAGATGTGCATAGTGAATAAGTTGACTAGGATGCAAGGGTATCCTTGGAGCTTTACATAACATATGCATTCTTTGCCGATTTCCTTTTCTCCATTGTCTTGGTTGGTAAACTTCTCTAGATCTTGGGAATGATGAACAATCATTTAGTAGCATATGATTAGGCATGGATAACAAAAATATCAACATATTCTTTTTGCTCATTTTTCATTCTCACATCTCTAGCTCTTGTTCACTTAGATTGCTAAGAATTTCTCGTGCTTTAAAGCTATTTCATACTTCTCCAAGTCTCATCTTGCTCATACCAATGTTGATGTTGATTTACTTACTCTTTCCTTTCTCTTCTTGATATGCACTCAGCATGTTTCAAAAATTTCTTCAAATGACAATTGGTATACATCTCCTCTACTCATGAGATTAGGGAGATCAATCTACCTCATCCCTAATTGTTCTAAGTAAGAGGGCTTTTTATGTGGGTCAAATCCTAGATGATGCGACTCCCTCTCACATTATACATGAATCCTCTCTATTAGATCCCTGCAAGGCTCTCATCTTCTTCTCTTGGATCTATTCTAAAATTTTCTTCTCTAATATCACGATCTCTATATTTTTCTTAGGAATATGTTTTTCATATCATTCCACTTGATCTTATTGAATTAGTTACCTAGAATCACGAACCATTTAAGAGCTCTATCCTTCACAGCGAGGAAACGTTCCCAGATTTTTGAGTGCGTGATAAGCAGCCATAAGACATAAAAATTTATCTCAAATTCAAAGGTAAATGTTTCAGGATCCTGCAAATGCTCATACCATGGAAGTTGGGAAGGAAAGATGGAGATGTTCTTCATAGGTACAATGATGTCTATATTCCTGAATGGGAAACCCAATAAAGATCTTCTTCATTGTCATTTCATATCCATCCATCTCTTTCTCCCTCCAAAAGTGTATGTGGTGATGTGGTTCTTACTACACCACGTGGTCGAGTGCTGGTATTGGAGGCGTATTTAAAAATACACACATATGAGCATTCCTACTGTGAGGCATGGACTCATGTATTTTTCAATATTTCGTAACAACATGAAAAGGAAAGCGAGAAAATACTAAAAACATAATCAAAGCATCTACTCAGACACCTCCTCGACAATGGCGCCAGAGTGGTGAGCCACGGAAACATTGCACCAAGAGTGTCATGCCAACTCCCGCAGGCCCTATCTTTCTATTTTATCAACCTAGGGTTCATACAAACTTGGAGGTGACAATGCTATATACACAACAACAGTATGCTGCATTCATGTCATCCTCTTCGCTTTACTGAAATGGTGCTGTTTCTAAGTGGTTCTTAGTGAAGCTTTAACACTTCAAATGAAACTAAAACTAAATTGCATGTAGAAGGAAATGATAAGGAAAACTAAATTAAATCGTTGAAAAGAAATGACACAAATGAAACTAATTTAATTTGCGATGAAAGGAAATGAGTCAGAGAGAGAAACTAAACTATATTTACGAAAAGAAATGACAGTAAAAGAAACTCGGATTCTAAACCACACTTTTAACTTGTCCAAATCGGCCAAATGCACTCTGCATAAATACGCAGTCTCATATCCAGCATGCTTCTACTCATGCAACCAAGGTATCCAAGTGACTTACTTATACTAGAGTAGTGTTGATTTGTAGCTTGGAGGAAAGAAAGCTAAAGGAGGCTAATTGAGGGCTTGACACATGAAATGAGGCTTGGAAAGTGGAAAGCAGGGCTTTAAACTAGATTAAAAGCTTTTTAGAAAGAGCGAAAGAGGTCCTCGCGACACTAGGAAAGGTGCAATGACAAAAGTGAGATGGAGGACGAAAGCCGCGATAAAGTGCGATGGCACAATCACAACTTCACGATTTATCGCAATGGATAATAATAAGGACTTAATAGAAGAAACTAGAATTGTGCAAAGTGCGGTTTGTGATGCGGTAGTACAGGTCGCGAGGCTGCGATACGATGTGGTAAGTTCTAGCGGATGTAGATTTTTCCACAGAATAAGATATGTGGGAGGCGATTTGCGGTACGGTGATGTATGACAGCGAGTGCGAGGTAAAAAGAGAAATTTTTGTGTACTCTGCAATATGTGATGTCGCGATATCGAAATCAGCAAGAACGAGCGTAGTGTGCGTTAAAGGTGAAAGTTGTAAACGTATGCGCGTGTCGACGTGAGATTTCACATCGCAATCGCAAAGAACGAGCGTGTAAGTGTTAAGCGTAGCCGTATATGCTGTGATACTGCGTAGTGCGGCATAAGGTGGCGGGAGATTCGAGGAGAGAGGCGGAAGGACAAGTTTGATCGCTTATCAAGCATTTGGGAGTGTTTTTGCATTAAAAAGGTAAGGTAATCCAAGTGAAATGAAGAAACACAGAGAGATAGCTGGCATAGAAGAAGGTTTTAAGCGCTTTTAGGGAAAAGTGGGTGCAAAATTTAAACACGAGGAAAAGGAGGAATGGAGGTGATAAAGAAACAATGTTTGAACGATCAACAAGGGAGATGGAAAATGAAGCGAGGAAGCGCCATGGAAATTTCGACAAAGCAAACTGCGTACCTTCATGCACCGGAAAACATAAAAGAATGCGATGATACAACAAACGACGAAAATTTGAGTCTGCGCAGATTTACGCTCCTCGAGCTCTATTGATAGAGATGAGAAGGGGAGGCTAGCCGCCACAACGGAAGTTTGTTTCATCCTCTACTCTATTACTCATAGCGACAAAATCAACAACAACGAACTAAAATCGAAAGACTTTAGCAACAATGAAACCATCGGAAGAAAAACTAGCTGAAATGGTCGAGGAAGGACAAGATAGTAACAATAGAGATACGAGGCACACGGGTTGGGCCCTAACCCAACAGCCCGCATATCTCAGGAGTAAATCCAATCAAAATGGGGTGGCGTCACCTTGGCTGCATCTCAAAAATTAAATCTTGCTACATCCCGCAGGTCTTAAAACAACAAAATCCTCAGTCAGCTTTGTAGCAAAAGCTGTGAATGGAATTGAATCACCGACTCACTCACTAACTCCCAGCTCTAGTCTCGCTTTATTTATTCTACAGGGAATCTACCAACAACTCCCTTGAAAATGGTGATTGAGGTCCACTTTGAATCCAAGTAAACATAGATTTGAGTGGCCTTCGTCCTCGCTCTTCGCCTAGTCGCCTCTTCTTGGAATTCGACGGCTGGAGACTCCAAGTGAAGGAGAGAGCATCGCTTGAGTGCCTGGTCTTGGAGTTGCTGCACGCTATCCGGAATTCAAACTGGAGGGGGATCTCATGAGGATTCTTTCTGGCTACCTTTGGGGAGTTAAGGAGGGTGGACAACTCCCCTTGAATCTCTCCAATATTTCTCCCTAATTTCGATGTTGTGTCATTTATGTCTTCCATCACGATCTTTCGCGTGGTGGAGCAGAGTCCCTCAAATCACATCCTTCTTCTCGAGTCAGGAGTAATGCGCCAAATATTCTCCACAATATTCTACAAAAATAACCAATATTTAGGAAAAACATATACAAATACATTTAATCCTTCCTAAGAACATTATCATTTTATGTGCATAAGCAGCGTAGATGGGCCCAGAAAGGGATTAGATGAGATCTTGTTTCTATGCCCAATTTAGGGCCCATCACTTAAGTTCTTTAAATTGATTTCGCATTGGTCAGTCATGGCGAGTTTAACCTGAAAATTCTTATATTCACCTCGCCTTATGATTTCTCCTATCCGGTATAAAGACGGAATAAGTTAGAGCTCATCGAGCTTTTGTTAAGAATAACACGGGAATAAACTGCTTCTTTTCCTTTGAGAGACAACTATCTTCTTCAAAATCTAGTTTTTACAAGTAACATAGGAATAACAGCTTACCTTTTTCAAAAAAGTAGCTATTACCTGCCTGCAAATTGGTACAAGGAGACAAAGGAAGCATTATTTGACGTTGAAAGCAACACTTCTTTTCGAATGTTGAAACCCATTAAAACAAGAGGTGTTTCTCACTTTGAAAGGTGGTTATTTTTCATTTGCGATACATTATATAGTGTTGGTTGCTATTTTTGCTATAGGTGCGCACCAGATATATTTTCTACTCATTAGCGGATATATGTGTTAGTAGTGCGCATACGAATAGAAATTATTAAAAAATGCGATGGAGTTCGGTGGAAATGAGTTGTGCAACAATTTTCGAAATCATTTTTGTTTATAGGTAATATTCCCCTCTCACCTGCTTTTAGGGCACGCAACCATGCCTGCGTTTCCACTTGGAGTACAACACAACGCCTCTTATTCTCTAGTTTAGTAATAATGTCACAAGTGCGCTGACAAGTAGGTGGCTTTGTGGAGGTCGTACGTTCCTTTGCTCTTTATAGGCTGCGCATCGTGGTTAGAGCTAAATGTTAGCAAGATGTGGCAAAGAAGGTAACGTGAACTGTTTAGGTGATCTCGGCTAACACCCATTTTGTTTTGCACCATCGTGCTAAGTCGCAGGTTAAAAGCAGAGCGAGGGGTGAAAGAACCACTTTTTACAGGAAGTTTTCGAGGTGAAAAGGAAATGTGGCGATGCAGCTCAAGCATTTGTTGAGACATTTGATGGAGAAAAGCGTCGAGATTAGTCCTTTGACCTCGAGATCAATTTCCAAAACCACTCATTGCAAGGGAAAATCAAACTTCAACTATAGGTGAGTCCTGGCACAAGACAACAAAAATCTACTTACGATCTACGACATATATTTAAAGCACTGAGCATGAACATATTGGTGAGAATCCTACCATTCATATTTCCATACTTTTAAACTGAGTGGCATCGTGTCATTACTCTTTCGCACAACGTTATGGCATAACCTGGGTGAGGAGTGAGTTTTAAGCTGTCACTCGAAATACCAAATGATGATACGTTTAAAGCCCAGACATCTCGGCAAACCCATGAATTTACCATTTTCCTTCCTTGTCTGTAATGTTTCAATGTCCGAAAAGATACATAAAACCCAGGCTATTCTCTCTTTCATAATCTACTATCCTTAGAGGTTTTGATTAAGATTACTCAGTGGCTGATCACTTGAGAAAGCAAAAGAACCACATGGGAGAATGGCGGATAAGGGTACTTTAGCAGGTAGTCACTCGAAGGAGAAAAAGTTGGGAGGCCTATAAAGCTAAAAAACCAAGAGCATGAAACCATACACCTACATCTAAACCTCCACTCCTTCGTCAATTTGGTCCATCTTCACGTCATCTATTAGAAAGACTAGGAACTTCAAACGAAGCCGCTAGAGTTCAAAACCACTACCTCTACACCAATCATTACTCCTAGACCAACAAAGGTTGAAACTAGCCAAGTTGAGGTCTATACGCAGCGTACTCATCCAAAGACCCATAGCACCTTGAGGTCTTTCACAGCGAGGGATATAGCAAACAAACTCAAACAAAAAACTACCACGATGGATAAGAACATATCAGTGTCCGAGAGAAAATGGGAAGCGAGCTCCTCTTTAAAGGGTAAACACATGAGAAGACTCATTATGGCCAGAGGAGGACCCTAAGTGGAATTCAGCCACCGAAACCTTGAGATCGGGCCCTATTCTAGAGGCTATCACGAGGACTCAACAAAAAAATTCCATTTCAAAGCACCATATGAGCTTTGCACTTTCACAAGTCTTTTCCTCACTTTAAAAAGGGAAAAACAAAAGCTTTCAAAGACTATCACAGTGGAGGAACCTGCCATGCAGTCTCAAATTTTCTCATCTATTGGTTCTTCATCCAAGGGAAGAAGAAACAGCGTAATCTCATTCATATTCATATTTTCGAGGAGAATGATAATGAGTACGTAGTTCAGAGTTGAGCTTCGAGTTTGAATAAGGACACAGGCAGAAGTTATACATGGAAGAAAAAGGCCTTTATATACTACGAAACCCATATCATGTCAAAGGTGCCTCAGCACCAGTGCCAAAGAACAATATCATATTAACAAGTCGAATTTCACGCAACCTTTTCTCTTAGGTGGAGGAAATCGTAAACATTTGACGAAATCCCGGAAGGGAATTACCTAGGAAAGAAAAATATTCGGCGAGAAAAAGCAAGCACAGTAAAAGAAGGTCAAACATAGTTGGCACTAAAGGAAATCTTTGAAGCTACTATCACGATCTTTTGCTTATATATTAGATCTCTAATGATTGAATATACAAAACTTTAAAAATATGAACAAACATTTCATTTTTTGGCTTATACACAATAGTTTCGAGATATAGCCACCCTCGAAAAAAGTAGCTATTATTTTCTCGATTTTGTATAGGAGGACAACACGCTGGTTACTGTTTCTCGAAAAGAATTTGACACTAAAAGGAGATGATAAAGTGAATGTAGCCTCATTGAGTGAGGATATTTTTCCAAGTGTCATATACTGCAAGGTATCTTCCGCTTGGTTACTCCTCAGCTAGATACTCCTACAATTTTGTGCATATATCACAATCCTAATGTAGCTCCTAGGGAATATCACAAACATGTTAAAAAAGGAGCGAGGAGTAAAATGGACCTCGGAAGCTGTAAGAATTCCTTTGGTACTGGTGAAAGCAAGTGGCAACCGAAAACACCGAGCTTCTTATAAGTCCTCGACATTTTTCAAAGGATTTTACATTTATTTTTCATTTTGCATCGGAACATACCATAGGCCGCTATCCTTTTTGCGGAGAGAAAACATGCACAAGGACAAGAGCTGACCTATTGCATCTGCTTACTAGCGAGGCATTGAGGGATGCCTTTGAGAGATATAACATTATGGAGAAGCAAGATTTTTCTTTGGTTAAAGCTTTGAAAGACTTCTGCGAGTCTACATCCTTCACTCACACATCATTTCCTTCGTCCCAAATTCGCTTGTTAAAGCCATTTCTAACACATGACCCGCATGGTAAGAGGTAAGTGGATTCTGTTATTCTTGAATATGATTTAGAGATAAAACCTACACTAAACCTCCATCAAAGGCCACAGCCTAGCTAGATTAATGGGCTAGACTCAATTTTTAAGTTCTCCGATATTAATATGATTAATGATTTGGACGACCACGAAGAATTCTCAAATCCTATAGCTGAAGATCATTTTATGAATTCTCCACGGCGTCAAGCTACTACTTTATGTTTTTTCTTAATTTTGAAGTACACCTCCTGCTTTGACAAAAACAAAGGCAAGGTTCCTGAAAACTCAAAGATCTATTGTTAACTATTGCATTATGAGATAGATGCCTTTATTGGAAAAATGCAAGCTGGTGTGTGCATAAACGCTTGCTGGGAGTTTGATGCGAAGGTTAAAGTGTCGGTTTCACGAAGGAGAGCAGTGGAGGTCATTTGTCTTTTGGAGGACAACGACGAAACAAATTTTGAGGACGTGTTTCTATTGGCCTACTCTCCATGATGTGCATAAGATGGATCATATCTTGCCATAAATGTCAACTTTTTGAAGCGAAAAGAAAATCATTGCCTGCGCCGCATCCCGATCACTAAGTTTGAAGCTCCATTTCAATAGTGGGGACTTGACTTCGTAGGAGAAATCCATCCCATCTTACTCGCTCGGCCATAGATGGATTCTCATACTCATGGACTATTTCACCAAGTGGACAGGAAGCCACACCTTTGTAAGACACGAACCAATGATTCGAGTTATTATAAAATTCAAGTGAGACTCAACATTCTCTCGGATTATGTCGCCGAGATTATCACGCGATAATGCGGCCAGCATCTGGATCGAAAGAAGATGGTTGAGTTACTGTCATAGATATCACATAACATTGCATATCTCACGGCCTATTGCCCTCAAGGTAATGGACCTGCAGAATCCTAAAGCAAAAGTACCCAGGTGAACATAATCAAGAAAGTCAGTTGGAGGACAACACAAAGTCTTGGCACACAAAGCTTTGGTTCATGCACTTTGATGGTGACAGTTGGACTCTTGAAGAAATCTATTTGTATGTCAAATTCTTCCAAAGGCTTGTGTATGGTAGCGATGCAATTTTTCCAAAGCAGCCTTGGTGCTGCAGGCATGAAGTTGATTCAAGAGTTACTGAAATCGAATAAAATGACATGGATCGGAAGAATAAATCAAACCATTCATTCTCGACAAACCGTGAGAGGAAGGTTTATAACAAAAGCATCATAGTAACGACGAGTGACAACATGGGCTAAAAGTTGTTTGATGTACACGGAAGAACAAAAGGCCGAGCAATTTCAAGAGATGGACAAAGTTTTAAAATGGGATTCAAGAAAGAGAAAGAAAGAGAGAGCTGACATGGAAAATTTGACAACTTATGGCTTGGCCCTCTCTCTATTCATTCGACTGCCTGCGAAATAATGCATTTTTCTCGCGAGTGCTGAATGGGAGCGAGAATTGTTTGTCCGTCCAATGGCGGTGATGCTTAAGCACTACTTCTCTTGATAAATGCTGTATTTCGAAGCCTTTATCTTTTTTTCATTATAACATATCTCGTCCATCATTGCATCTCAAAGTTAGGAAAAATAAAAAATGCTTAAAAACAATAGAAGAAAGAAAAGGGAAGCTGATTGTGAAAGATAAGAGAAGGTATAGCCCCATACCAAAAAAGAGAAACAAAGTCTGAAAGTGTGCAAGCTTAAATTCCACTCCCGAATAACACACTTTCTAGTTAGGTCAAACGGCCTAAACTTGCTCTAATTAGCTTTAAATTTTACGACGTGGGATAGTGAGTCGATTTGCCAAACTGTTTAATCTTGGCTTTATCGGTAGATAGTTTAGGATAGAAATTAAAGGTTAAAACATGATCAAAATCTCGAACCAAAGCCTCCAAAAGAGATGACTCAAATACATTTCAAATTCTCGAGGTAAAGATGTGAAATACGGTTCTAATCGGCTCAAAAATACGAACCTGCAGAGAAAAAGGAAGAAACAACTCCGCTATTAGAGTCAAAGAAACGGAGAAAGTCATGAAAAGAGAAGGCCATGATAATAAATTTTCAGCTCTTGACCTCTCCCATTTTGTTTTTAAATTTTCTCAAGTAAAATAAATGTCTATGCGCGGCTTTGTTTTTATGCCATAGACCAACATCAAGTTAGGCCTAAGTTTACTCTTGACTTGTATGCTTTTAGAATTACATCGCTAGAATTTAGAGTATAATATATATCGGTCGCAGTGTAATCTCAACGAAATGAATTAGGTAAGAGAGTCATATGGGCTCACTGTTTAATGCGGAGTCCATGGAGAAATAAGTGAGTATAAATAGATTAGATCGTCTTTCAAAAGAACAAAATGTTGTGAAAAGAGTTTTGCCAATCCGGGCGCACTCTAATGAAAGAAAAATGCTAGATCGGTAGGATGGGTAGGTAGAAAAGCTTGTCAGATGAAAATCCATTGTTTTCATAGTCGCTAATATGTTTTCGGAGGAAGATCATCCCGGCCACAGCGTAGATAGCGCCAATGGATCGCAGGCACGGTCGGCCTCCCGTGAGAACATAAAGGATGTGGCACGGTGTCAAAGCCTCGAGAGACGCAAGACTGAGAGCCTGATGCCTTCGAGAAGGCATCATCCCCAAGTGGAGCTAACTTGTTAGCCACCCACTGATGTTTGTTTAGGGCAAAGGTGGCTAAGACCTTTTGAGCCTCCATAAGGAAAAAAATTTTATTACTAAAAATTGTTGGCTCTTGAAGACTCTCGAAGGCCTCATGCTCTTTGTTCGAAAAATTCTTCGCATTTGCCCATTTTATACTAAAAAATTCGTTGATTTCATAAGAAGAAAGCCTAAAACCATCATTTTTCCTCCCCTCTTCCAAACTTACCTTCATTTGCTCTCTTTTTCTCCCATAAAAACTTTGTTTTCATGATTTCTTTTCTTCCTCAGGAAGACCACTTTTATAAGGTGAAAGACCCATCTTCTTTAGCTTCTTCTACCTCGAAACCTTCTAAAATCCATTTCTGAAAACTGCGAACTTTCACAAAACAAAGTTTTATTACTATATGGACTTTAAGCTTGGGCTAAGCCTCCCAACCATCATCTCCCCCATGCCCATCGTCCCTAGAACCGAGGTGCTCGGCCCTCCCAGAGCGCTTATCGCATCGCACAAATTCAAAGTGCTGCAAAGTCTTTTTAAGCCATCATCCAAAAGCTCGAATGCGACTAGCCTGTAGTTTAAAATCTCGATCGCAGTTGTCATTTTCATGTCCTCGACGCTTTAAAAATTGTAACATATTTCATTCCTGATCGTTTCCTTCTTCTTTCAGTAAAGTCATGGAAACCCACTTTTCCAAAGTTTAAACTTAAAAACCCAACCACGTGTTGAAATATTTTAATGGCAGATTGAAAGACTGATCGCGCGATCGCGCGATAGGAGAAAATACAATGGGTAGATTGGAAGACGTCTGGAGGTCCGATGGCCGATTGCGATTGGCCCTTGTTTTAATACGCGAAACCATATCACGTTTCATAAAATCCAAAGGCCCGTCCGGGCGCCTCTAAGCGCCCATTTATATGTATTTTGCGCCCTCGATCCATTTAACATTTGTTTTATTCCAAAAATGTGAGTTTGGCATATGCAAAGGTGTTTATCATCGTCTGCTCCGCCGACAAATCCCGCGTTGATCGAAAGCCAATCAGCGGCTTGCGCGCTATCAGCATCGGATCTTTCCCATCACATCGCAACTTTTTCCAGCGCATGCATCTGTTACCCATGAGTCTGGCCGATTTACGCATACGATTCGGATTCACCCACCCGCTGATCCGAAAGTTTAGATCAACGGTCCGTGCGAAATCAGCATCGCGTCTCAATCGCGATCAGCATTTCTTGACCGTTAGCACGGTGTATTTCTTTCGATCGGGTCATCCGACTCGCGTCGCTCATGACGGCGCCGCTTCATCGCCTCTTGCCCTCCGTCCCTGATCGTGACATCAGCATCGGAGATTTTCGATATAACTTTTTCCTCCTCGACCGACAGAGCCCTTCCGATTAGATCCGACCGGCTCACGTGTCCGGATCGGACGATCCAAAGTAACATTTCACTTTATTTCTCCTCCGCGCTTCCTTTTGCCTCTTCTACGC
This sequence comes from Pinus albicaulis, assembly GCA_034641835.2. Taxonomy (NCBI): domain Eukaryota; kingdom Viridiplantae; phylum Streptophyta; class Pinopsida; order Pinales; family Pinaceae; genus Pinus; species Pinus albicaulis. The sequence continues at coordinate 39,242,407 of MU968359.1, forward strand.
AGTAGGACTCTCCACCGCTGGATGCTTTCATCCGCCGCATCCACGCGCGCTACCGGCAAAGCGCTAAACCTAAAAAAGCACGAGTTTTATAATTTTCGCTTTGTACTTTTGCGCAGTTTTGAATGGTTTTGTCCGTCGTGATAGAGAGTGCCGAGTAAGGCGAGGGAATGGCGATTCCCACGTCCTTTCGCATTTATTAAAGAGAAGCCATCCACGTGGTCGGATTCAACGCTTTTATCAATGATTCATGGGCATCGATGCCTTTAAAAGACCTGCGCGGCCTCCACGTCGAGAAGACACCATGCTTTTATTAGAAACACGCTTAAAGAGTCTCAGCTTTGACATGACATAGCATAAAGCGAGCATCGAAGATTGAAGATGCGATTTTTGGAATTATCGACTAAAGAAATGCTTATCATAAGCCTCAATTCCCGAATTAAAACACAATTAAAAGAAATCGTAGGTGTTTAAACGGGCGGCGGCCCTCCACCACCACATTTGAGGTCGAAATTGATTCCTTAGCTACCATAAGCGCCATTTTGTTGTCTCAAAAGCATTCCAAACAGGTCAAATTTGTATTGGCGGAGATCGAGATATTTTTGCCTCGACGCGGCTGAGGCTACTTCTGCTTGATGAAATAAATGCGTAAATGTCTCGTGAGAAGTTACTCCCAAAGCATTACAGCAGAGCCTCAAATTCAAATAAAGCTCCCACTGAGCTTTAATATTAGTCAGTAAAGCATGTTAATACGAGGAGAACCACACCATGCAACTTCTTCGCCGACGCCCCTCGAAAAGGCCAAGAAGTCTCGAATCAGTATTACTTTCCTTGAGAGATCTTTGCAGGATCTTCACTCTCCCTCATCCTTCTATAAAATACTTCTGTAGAAGATGAGAAAGTCATAAGCTGCAAAAACTTTGGAGATACATTTGAGCTTAAACTTTTGATTGTAAATAGTGTCTCACTGGCTCTTGGAGCCTGCTTTGTGCTAGTTTTGTTAGGTTGGATAGTGAACATGATTGCTTTGAAGCTGAAACATTGGACCCAGAAATCATGTAAGCTGGTTTGGACATCAATAAACAAAGATCAGTATCTCGGATCCTCGTCTATATCCTCAGAGAAGTGCCCCTTCTTTCTTATTGCTTTCCTTTGATGTATGTCATATTGTCTCACTTTATTCTTCGATAAAGAACAACATTTATAGAGAGTTAGGACTCGTTGCACATCAGTATCCTTTCTGCTGGTCGAAAAGATTTATCTCGACGTTTTCTCTCCGGACATGTTTATTTCGGAATGATTCAATACGAGCTTTAATCGCTTAGGAATGTCGGTTCCTTCTCTGTTGATCGAAAGATTTATCTCAATGTTTTCCCTCCAAATTGTTTATTTCGGAATGATTCAATACGGCTTTAGCGACTGAATGCGCTGGAGTTACTCGCCCTACTATTTTCTTTAAACATTGTTCTTGAGAAAGTTATTTTCCTTATTTGCTTATTAAATTTAGACTAGAAAGTGATGCTGCCTGCTTTCTAGCTTCTCATTCTCCAGCGCGCAGTCTCGAAAGTTTCTCGGTGTTAGTCGAGCGAGACTAGGTTTAAAAGTACGCTGTCTGGTCTTTAATTTTATACTCTGTCTTCTCTTTATGTGTTTTCATACTTTTTGAAAGGTAATTATGTGGAATCATCGATTGTTTGTCAATTAAGCCGCTTTTAATACAAACTTGCCTGCAATAAGTACGATAGTTGCAGCCCTGAACTTGGTTGGTTTCAACAATTACTTAAGAGGCTTTTCTTGCTCGACCTGACTATAAATCTCGTGAAATTATTATCGCTCCACCCTCCAACACTTTATTGTTCCCATTCCATCATTAAATCTCAATAATCTTGTGGGTGTAGATGACTCGCTTTGAGATCACTCTTGATGTCGTTGTCAAATTAAAAGAAACCCGTTATGACCCCATAGCCCAATGGACTAAAAACCGAGTGTTATATCTATCTATCTTTTTAGCCTCAGCTATTCTATTCACTTGCAACTTCTCACCTTTGAAAACTCTTTATGCACTTTAGAACTTTCTCCTCAGAACAATAATCATGCTCAACCATCCAAAAACAAACAAAACCCTTTGGCCTTCATAACTAGTACATATCATTACCCTAAACTTCAAAGACAAATCCATTTTTTCACTTTATCGAGAGATCCCCGCTGAGTAACCAGCTCCAAAAGAGAAGAAAAGAGATATAAACGTCTATAGTACAACAAGCCACTCTCGAGCAACCTCCAGTACATTACATAAATGAACAATTCATGATCCTGAATTCCACAAAACCTCCTTTCTATAAGTATGGGAGTCCATGGGGCATAATGTAATCCCTGTCTAGGCCGCCAATGTAATCCTAAATGCACCTAACAAATAATAATTTAAGGGCACTGATAATAACAAAATGTGGGTTGCAAGGGTGACAATACCGATCAGCTTTACACCACAATAATGATGGACTATACTAGTGATATAGGGACCCCACATGTTCCCTCTCCTTCAAAACAAGTGTTGTCCCCAACGCTTGAGTAGCTCAGAGCTACGTGATAAAATTATCATCCTCCCATATAGTGAATCTTCGTGGGTAAGTTCTTCCACTTGATGAGAGATACTACGAAATTGGATCGATCAGAAGTTGCTTTCGAAAGTTCTCGCTTTCATGGCACGCTTCAGAGTTCCAATATGATTTTCCCTTTCCCTCATCGGGTGCAGCACGCTGTTTGAGCCGAAGATTTTCACCTATAACCTTCTTTAAGCATGAAACATGGAGAAAGCTCCGGATGTGCTTTCTGGCAAAGAAGCATGAAGCTGCCCAATTTGTATGCCCATAGCCTGCAATATTTTTGCAACACCATGTAAGGACCATAGTACTGTGGCGATAATTTTTATTATCCTTCTTTCGCTTGCTTTGAGGGATCACTTTGTTTGTATGGTTGTAGTCAGAAAAGCCACCCAAATCTCCTACACCCATCAAAAACTTCTCGCACTGCGGTCAGTTGATGCCTTTCGCTGTTTCGCCACGATACTTGTGCCACGAGTTGCTGTATCCTTTAGAGTTGGAGAACTTCTTGCTGCACGTGCTCGATGTGATCTTCCACTTTGCTTGAACCTTCGACTTTCCCTTTAAAGATGATGTGATGGATGGTGGATGATGTCCATGCAAAGTTCCATAAATGGGGTCATTTGTGCAGCAGTATGGAGAGGAGGTGTTATACCACCATTCAAAGCAAGAGGTAAAATCCACTTGACCCATTGTGTTTTGCTTTATCGGATGCAAAACAACGAAGATATCCTTCCAAAGCATTTGTTACCATCTCGATTTGACCCATCGGATTGAGGATGATAAGAAAGAGCTGTGAGCTAATTGAGTACCCAAACACATGAAAAATAACTGCGGCTCAAAAATTCTCCGGTAGAAAATGGGATCTTCCTAGCCGCTCCATGTCAACCAACCCTTGGGCTTCCATGTAGCTTTTGAGTCGGCTCACAAATGTAGTAGCAGCTGTACTTTGCTTTAAATGGATGAGATAATGCACAAAAGTGTGCATACTTGGTAAGTCTGTCAACGCTACCATGATGACATCTCCTTTCCTTCGGACCTAAAGTGACTTTGCTGATAAAATCCATTTGAAATCTCTCCCAACGTTGACTTGGAAATGGATAAAGGTTGTGGAAGTCACGGGCTCTAATTATGCTTCCACTGCATTCTGGCGGCAAACCAAACATTCCATGCCACCAACTTTATGAATATCATGATTTAAGGCCATCCCAAAAAAATTCTTTCTTTCACCCTCGCGGGTAAGTTTTTAAAAATGTCGAGGGTCCTCCAAAAGGAGAAGTGTGCCACTCCAAAAGAATATTTTGTTTCGGTTGGGAATTCTGCAAGAGATATAAAGCGATCTTTTTGTACCATAAGGAATCAGTTTTTCCAACTAAATGTGTACGGATGTACTAGGATCTTGTCAGCAAATTTTGAATGAGTGTCCATACATGTTTGTCCTTCTTCCATTCTTGTCTCTTGCCTCGCGTCAATACTGTGTTGGATAATAGAAATGGCGCAAAGGCAATGCTTCCACCTTCTTCATTCTCTTTTCTCGAGAAGTCGCTGTCTGCAGCTCAACATTAAAGCTTTCCTTTTTTGTAGGTGTCTTCAAAGTCATAACCTAACATCTTTGTGACCCATACTGCTTTCTTCGACGATAGTCTTTGTTCCAAAAAGTGCTTTAAGACTATCATGATCGCGTTTTACCTTGAGAAGTGTCTTCCCATATAGAGTAAGTTCGCCATTTTATTTTTAGTGCCTGTAGGCATGTGCCACATTTCTTCTCATAAATAGGTTTCTCTAGACTCCAACTTTACCTTTGATCGACGATTTCAAAAGCACGGGTCTTTCCTTCCATTAGAACGTCAGTACTCTACCCATTTCAGTTTCATCAGGCATCATTCACTGATAAAGGTTTGGTAGTACGGTGTCAAGCTAAGGCCGTGCTAGGCACGTGCCTCTTTAAAGATGTTCAGCGCCTTTAGTTGCCTCAGGGAGTTCATGAAAAATGCATCTTTCTTCAATAATGTTGTTAGAGGTCGTCGCTAGTGCTCCATAATTCTTAACAAAACTCAAGCAGTAATACCTACAATTAACTCCGGAAAATCCTCACTGAATCTGACTGTGGTTGTGGGGACTTTCCCTTTCCTTTACCGGTCTTTGAGTACTGATAGGGTCTCACTTTAACACCAAGTCTGAGATGCGACAGACTGCGAGGATATTCCACCTCTTGTACTCCAAAAGAAACATTTTGAGTGCATATAATTGTTTCTCCGTAACGTGGATGAGACACCATCGTCAACATGTTCAACATGATCCTTCCAAGACATCGGCACGGAAGTAGTATATCATCCATACTAGCACAAATTTTCTAAGGAAGGGTTTGAAAATGGGGTCATCAACCCATGAAATGTAGAAAGTGCATTGGTAAGGCCAAAGGCATGACCAAAAATTCATAGCGACCCTCATGAGTTCTAAATCGTCGTTTTGCAGAATATCTTCAGGTCTCTCGTTCTAATTTGAAGGATATCCTCAGCAGAAAGATCCAACTTGGTAAAATAAATTGCCCCATGTAATTAATCCAATAATTCATCAATCACAGAGATGGGAAATGCGATACTTTTAATGAGTACAGGAGCTTTATTGCGGAGCAAATCGTAAATCGCCGTCATTCTCCATGCAGTCCTTAACTCTTCTTATGCCTAAACTTACTAGTACCAATGGAGCAAAGAAAGAACTTTGACTAGTGTTGGATCCTCACCCCACCTCTAACATTTACGCAATCATACGTTTTAATTTCGCTTCTTTTGGAAGCTGAGGATATTCTATAAGGCACTGATGTTTGAAGGGAACACTTCCTGGAATCAAATGAATAGCATGACTCGCGATCACTAATAGGTGAGAGTCCTGTGGAGTTTCCACACCTTGGAATGATTGTCCGTAGACTTTGTTGGAGATCTCGTAGCCATGAATGATTTTGATGTTGGAACTTCTAGTGAGCATAATCAGTACAATTACACCTACCAGTTCTTTCTTTAGAAGCTTTGTCATGACATTCGAGCTTTATTATCCTCCTGGCTTTCACGCAATACCTCGTACTTTGACTTCCTCTTCCTTTCCGAGAAAACTCCTTTCAAGAAAAGTCTCTAGAAAATTGTGCCACTCATCCCCAAAGATTATACCTTCATTGTACTCTGGTACAACATCAGAGACTCTCCCATAGGAATGGAAAGAATTGGACTAGTCAATACATATTCCTCTCCATGGTTGGCTTTGATATTGCGCACTTTTCGATACAATTTATAGTTCCTCTTCCATTTGCAACCATCTTACTTCGACATCAGAATTGTTGCGGTAGGAAACAATTTAATTCTCGCTACCTGGAGTAAATGAATAAAATTATGGAAGTTGCTACTGACTCAATCAACACTATTACCCTTTTTCTTCTGATGATGTCCTTCTATCTTGAGAGCTTTGAGGAGTGGTAATTCCCGCCATTTGATCGCATTACGCGATCTGGTCGGATTCATTTCTTCCTCTTCTAAGGTCGTCTTCGTATATCCTCTTCTTGTTCATTTTCTTCTTCTTCTTCACAATCTATGTAAAATACTTTCTTCTCGGCACACTTATGACCTTTGGTGGTGCATATCACAACTATTAAGCAAAGCCCTTTTGCTCTCTTTTTCTTCCAATTTTTGTGGTGTCAACCTTGTAGGAGGACCTGGAAATCTATGTGCGAAACCTTTTGCTTCTTCTTTATAGAATTGGTGGTGGCTTCACTTGTCGCCATAATTTTACGTCTAACTTTTCTTGCCAGTCCAGACTGCCTTCTCCAATGAATCTGAGCTTTCACAAACGAACTACCATGCTGGATGTTATCCTTTAAAGTGCACAGTGAAGAGACTCAGTCTCCAGTGTTTCCTCCGGAATATCGCTTACCCTTTACATTCAATTTTTGGAAGTCCTCGATGTGTCGCCTACCAAACCATTTTGTTTGAGATTTATCGATCTGGCTAAAGCAGGTGTTGCTCTTTGTATCCTCATAATGTGCTATCATTTTCCCTCACAGTGAAAATCGACCAAGTGACAATTTTTATGGGAGCAAAGCCATCGACACCATACAAATGTATTTTACATTCTACAAGCGTAAAGTTGCACTGCCCAATGCGTACCTCAGGTGTGTGTAGCGACGTTATGGAGAGTCAAAAATATTGTATCCATCCGTAGTCTATCCATGTTTATAGGATCCTTTCCATCAAAACTTCGTCATATCCATTTTTGGAATATGGTGGTTCTTCACTTGTCAACATTTGAAGTTTATGAAATCACCGATTAACATTTATTTTGTTCTCATCATGAGGTGTTCTTCCTACTATATTTCATCGCTATGGAATCATTTCTTGGTTTTAAGCTTTGTCCTCGAGCCTTCCATGTATGATTTTTAGATCATTCTTTCCCTTCTGTTTTTCCATGTTGTCTTTTCGTGTCATCCATATTAGCTTTCCATGCACTTCCATGCCATCCATCTTATCTTCCACGCCTCATCCATCTTAGCTTCCATGCCTCTTCTTCAAACCGTCCATCTTCACTTCCATGCCTTTCTTCAAAACTTTCACTTTCATTTTTTTTGCTCTGCAGAGTGAAAAGCTGTTGCACTTGCTCTTGTAATTTTTTGATGAGATCATGTTGCAATTCTTCATCTTCATGAGTCATAGTAGAGCCTTTCTGGAAGGCTTAATGGGTGTTGGAATTATTTTTAGGGGCCATTTTTCAGAATCCTAATATTGATATATATTCTACTATTAAGATGCCCTTGGAATCAATTCAACTTGATTCATCAAAAACAAGACCCATGCAATCTCGCGGAAACATACACACTCTTTTTACTTTCTTTTCGAGGAGCTGCGATATTGCAGAAATTGAATTCGTCTCTCGTAATTATGAAAATCTTTCGAGTATCTCGAAATTCAGCTCCTGTAGTAGCCCTACGCGCTTCTTTTCAAATTTCGCTGTGTATGACTGACTTTGGATTCTCCAAAGACAAAGTTGTGTCCAATCTCCCACAATGACCTAATTCCCGGGCGGTTCAGGAGCTTCTAGCTTGTATGACTTGCCACGTGTCACTGTTTTGTCCTGACTGTTCTCTAGAAATTGGTAGCCACAAAACCACAGTCCGTTTACTTGCTAACGCCAATTTCTTTATGGCACTCCAATCAGAATCCCCGAGAGAGAGAGTTATTGAACGCTTTCCACGGACATCCTTTCTTTGAGATGCACGGGAGCTCCGAAAGCACTACCTTTCACAGATCATATCTCCAAAAATGCAGCGAACCAAGCTCTGAAAATTTTTTGAAAAATTCCTCAGGGATTTCCGCTTTGCACCATTATGCGAATTTTAGATTCTGAACCTTCGTAGAAAATTTTTTATAGCGCAAATGCCACGATGACCTCGTTTAGGAGCCTCAAAAAGACCGACTTCCACGAGACTATATCTCCGAAAAATATTGCGAACCAAGCTCTGAAAGTTTTATACAAGCTTCCTCGGAGATTTCAGATTCAGAACCCTAAAAATTTCAGCTTCTGAAAACTTTATAGAAAAAAAGCTATGAGCGTAAAATGCACGCGATGACCTGTTTGGAGCAGCGAAACTCTAGAATCCAAAGCCTGCGATGCAAATGTTGTGTGACCGTACTCCAAAGAGAAGAAAAGAGAATACCTCAAACGCTTTAGAAAGTAGCTTACGCCGAGCACCCAATACATTACATAAAAATGAACAATTCTTGGATGATACGATTCACAAAGCCTCCTTTTCATATATAGGAGTCCGTGCCATAATGTAATCCTGGTGGGCCACAATGTAATCCTAGCACGACCTAACTTAATCAGTAATTTAAGGGCACAATAATAACAAAATGGGGGTTACAAGGGTACAATAATAACAATAAGGGAGTCATACTCAACAATAATAAGGCTATACTAGTGATATAGGGACCTAACAATCCCTCTCAGGATTCAAGAGGCTAGATCCCAGAATCCCAAAGTTGCTTTGGAAAACGATGTTGTTTGAGCAGATGGACTTCTTTGCCATAATCTTGCTCGATTACGAGGTATTCCCAACATTTTTGGCGACTCCATTGGGGGACTCGCCTGAATTTTCACCTGGTTCCGCTCGAACACCTTCATAAAAACTCGTGAGTTAAAACGTGCCTTTTCTAAGCACTAGCTAAGAGAGGTAATCATGGTAAAACTTGTCCGAATCGAAGTGACAATCTAGGTAAAACCTAGGATTCTCTTCGCACTTTTATTCAACCGCAGAAAAATCAGCTTCGGCTCAGCCATACAGAGTACAGCTTGTCTTTGTCTCAGAATCGTAGCTAGTTTTTCCAAGCAAATGAGGATATTCTCTTAAAACCATACAACTGAAAAAGCCTAATCAGAAAATACCTAAAAATATTTCAAAGGTTGGTATCCAATAAACATGGTGGTGGATCACAAAACCTTTTACCTCCTTAGGGGCTAAAAACTTTCCACTTGGCGTACTCCCACAATCTGGAACGTGACCTTTAAGACTCACCTCAGGAAGAACCCTTATCCATTATAATATCTTTCGAAACTCGGTCGGAAGATTGAAGGATTAAAATGCAGAAAACAGTAGTAGACTAGTTAACTCTCTTAAATAAATGTTATACCGATTCAGACTTGTCTTCGTTTTGACTAGGTCTAAACTACCAATGCGATAGTGGCTTCCTAGAAAGATCTCGCATCTAGAGCCTGTCTGATTCCTAATCCACCCGGTAGATAGTTGATGACCCGGTATATGATATCAATGGGAAGTCTCCTGGAGATTAAATTATCCATTGTTTCTAGGATCGCCCTTCGAGAGCGATTCAGTCACGGAAATTATTTCAGCTCTTACAACAATCTCAAGTTGGACTTAGTAAATCCATTTAGAACTAGGTCTCTTGGCGATTTAGGATCACTATATTACTGAAGTCTTCACTATCATCTCCTATAAAACAAGTGAACCTCTTGTGTAGCAGAAACAACACCTCCTCGACATGTTCACTTTCACAACTTAGGTATCTCTCATCCAATATCAGTCAGCAATCTATTCCCCGTCCATCTACTTACGCTTCTCACCCTACATCCCAGCGTTCGTTAAAGCCACTCCACCTCTCGACCCACTTTTCCTGCTATTAATCCACTCCTCGTGAATCCTCCCCCACCACCTCATCATGGCAGCATGGTGTGCTCTAGTCCTTCCTCGTACCAGCTAGTCAATCTTCCACCACAGGACTCATCGCATCCAAAAATTCCATTATATGATGCTAACAATGCTACAACCTGCAGCAAAACATGTGGATAAGATGAATGACTATTTTGAAAGAAATGAAATTGATGACGATTCTGTCGAGCTCGCAGGGTTATTTTCTTAGAGCTTAGGGAGAAGCACAAATGGAGTCCAAAGGCCTAGCACCGACATTAATGATCTCAAAGCCTTCCATCAAAGCATGTTCTTAAACAAATGGGAAGCAGCAAAAACCTCTCTTCAAGTCCTTTCCAGTGCAAGAACCTCCATAGAAACATACTGAGGGAAAGCGAAAACGAAGCTTATTGCACCGAGATTCAATGGTGTGTATAATGCACTCTCGAACTAAAAGCCTCCACGGGCTCGGCTTTAAACAAGCTTTCCTGAAGGCTTTGACTCTTTGACATGACCTATCAGCCGAGAGAGAGATTTTGCCAACTGCTGAAGATATGTGCAAAAAGGTGCTCTTTCGCGACGGAAAATCAACCGAATGGAGAAAGAGAGGCAAGAATGAAAATTGAGAAGAGAGTATGTAGAGAGGAATCCACACCTTCTACTTTCAAACCTCGAAAGATGGAGAGAAATGATGGAAGCATGATGAAAGAGATGAGCATAATTAAGAGAGCACAAGCAAATCAAAACCAGTAGCTGCTTCTCAAAATGAGAAACCCGGAAACCAAAACTCAGAACGTCGCGAAGAAACCAACCTCCAAACAGGGCCTAGGGAAGATGATTAATGAGATCACCCCTCCCTTTCATCAAAACTATGTGAGTGAGGTTGAGGAAACAGGATGAAATAGGCAGAGGGAGATAGATAGACGACATATACGTCGGTAGACAATGATGACTTTGAGATTCATTATGATAGAAAACAAGGTCTATACACACCTTATGATGACAAAAGAGATGATGATGAAAATTGCTATCCAAAGATGCATGGAAAATGTCATCATAGAGCCCTCAGCAGAAAGTACGACCTTAGAAGTAAAACTAGTCAATCGACATTCAACAACAAAACCTCCGAAGAATCTGCACAAAAACACCTACAGCAAGCCTAAAAATATTAAACAAAAAGGACACAGCGGTGGACACGTAAATTCGACATAAAGGAAAGAGTGTAAAGGCCCTCTAGAAACAATGAAAAACGAAAGAGCATACCTTAGCGAGTACTAACACTTCAGCCTAGTACCTCCTAGTGAGAAACAACTTTGTCGAGTAAATAAAACTTCAAAGAACCATTTTCCCTTTCGGTATCTCTGAACAAACAAGAAATTTCAAAGATCAAAATCTCTTGTTCTTGGTGAGCTAGTGTTTAGCCCAACATGTATATATAGAACCCATATTTTGAAGGCTTTAACATAGAAGAGAACCAATGATACGATCAATCTTAATGATGACCAACTGGAGCTTGCTCGGCCCAAATATTGAAGTTAAATATCAAGAGGACCTATTCCTCCCTTTTATGTAAGTCTAAAGCGTTTCATGAAAAAATTTTGCACAACGTCTATGCATGATTTTTCGGGCTTTCTCATAATTTAATGCCAAGGTCAGCAATGGGAGAGCCTTGGTTTGTGAAAATCACCGGCATCCTTTATAAAAATCTACTGCACTCCTTTCGATTCCAAAGAGAGTAAAATGTTTAGGATTAGTCAAAGACCTTTGTGTTAACTTAGCCCAAATTCCAAAGTGCCAAATGTTTAGTCATGGATATTGTTGTGGGTGATGTGACCTAAAGTATGGAATGTTGTTATCGAAGATATTGGCTAAGTTACAAGGGACTATGCAAATGTGACACGTACCTACGCGACTATCCTTTGCTTTTCAAATCGTAATAGAAGACTCTACAGGAGTTCCATATGCAATACACAATGACAGAAGAGTCGAGACGAGACCACAAAACTCCCCTTTATATTCTCAGTAAACACGAGCCTTGATTCATTTATCCTTCTTTAATGAAGAAACCTTGGAATGTAGACGAAGTAACTTTAACAAAGTTAACGAATGTGCGATGTGAGTGAAGAGGAACACAACCCTGCAAATGATAGACGATTTGCTTGCAGTTTGAAGACACTAGCAAACTAAACAAAAGTCTTGAACTACGAGTCATCGTCGTTTACTGTTTAAACCTAGACACTAAAGAAAACGTACCATCAACAAACGCAAATCTTGGGAGCAAAACGCATTCCACCAAGCGGCTGAGCACTCAAAAATATGCGAAGGCACGCTAGCCGAAGAGGGCGCAACGGGATGAAACTAAGTAATGGTCCTGCAGCAGGTATGTAGTGTACAGTGGATCCGCACTACAGGACTAACGGCGGTGGGGGTAGAAAATCGGATTTTTATACGCTGAAAATGACCACACGGAATGTATTTCTAGTAAGTTAAATTTTCATTGTTCCAGTAACATAGCGAATATGAATCCCTTACACGTTTAGGCTTTACGCTTTGTTGAAAAAAGATAGGAGCAGAATTAACGTGACATGGATTTAGAGCTGGTTATTAGGCGGCTCAATGCGGGTAGCACGCAAATCATCCCGGACTCGCCGACCAAATGATGTCATGGACCTTTTGAAAACATTCGAGGAGTCCAAATCTATTTTTTGTCCCAAGAAAAAGAAATATCGCGGCCCACAATTTAGCCATAGCGGCGAGAACATAGCTTAACGCCTATGTAGCACCAAAGATCGCACTAGCTCGTGATAAAAATTCGGACCGACAGTTGTGCCCACGATAATGAGAAGTATTATGGGTGTGTTTGACGATGGTGCAATTCGTGAAATGAGTCGAACTAAACGGTGCCAGACTTGAGACTATGAAAGCATGATCGTCAAAGAATAAAATTTCTCTCGATGAAGAAGAAACCGGTCTCCGCAACTTGCTAATATAAATCTGCTAACAAGAAAACGTATAAACAAAACAAAATTTAATGCAGATTAGAAACGAGAGGAGTTAGAAACTACGCACTCTAAAGATGAAGGCTTGCTCTAAAGGGTCGCCGCCCCTTTAGAAGAGTTGTCTCGATTTTAACGATGGCGAATAAACCAAAGCTGGAACTGCAGAGACCTGAAGTGGAAGAGTGTATACATGGTAGCAATGAAGTCGAAAATGATTAGAACCGTCCAGAGACTTTACCGACTCACATTAAACTTTACATACATTTCCAGCTATTTAAAGGAGTACGTGATGTTTTGTGCACGAGTTACGAAGATCTGTAAATCCTACTGACACCTTTGACATACGGCACAAAATTCCCCTCAAAGAAAAAACCAAAACCATTCAACGACATGCAAAATAAACCTCGTCCATTTACCATTGGCTGAAGGAGATCATGAAAATGTGTGAAATGCTTTCGTATTATTGTCCCACTAATAGATACTCGAATGGGTATCTAGTCTGGTGTACGTAGGGAAGAAACAGCGGGAAAAATAAAGCTTTGTATAGACTCTTAGAGACTTAAACAAAGCTTTCATTGAAAAGACAACTACCCTTTACCTAAGATGGATCATATTTTACAAAGGGTGGTAGGGTCTAAAATGATTTCTTTGCTTGATGGCTATTCGCGCATAATCAGCATTTAGTCTACCCTGCCGATAAATTAAAAGACTGACCTTTACTACACCATGGGGCACTTTCATGTATGTGGAAAATGCCTCCTTCGGTCTCAATGAATGCCGGGAGCAAATTTTCAAAGAGCCATGGACATAGCATTCTCTGGAAGAAGCAGACTCTTTCATCATTATCTATCTTGATGATGTTCATGTGCAGCTCAAAAACGGATGAAGAACACTAGAACATTTAAGAAAGGTTTTGAGAAGTGCGAGGAAAGTTTGGATATCTTTAAACCCTACAGACGACTACTATTTGGTCTCCAAGAAGGTAAACTATCGCACATTATTTCGGAAGAGGGTATAAAGATAGATCCCAAGAGGATTGAGAGCCATATTGCAAATTCTCTCATCCTCGAAACATTAAAGAGTTGCGTAGCTTTTCATCGGAAAGATTAACTTTTTAAGAAGACTCATTCCCAACAGGCTGAGTCTCCTAAGGAATATCACAAACATGTTAAAAAGGGAGCAAAGGGTAAAATGGACCTTTGGAAGCAAAGAAGCCCTTTGAGCAGTGAAGCAAAGCGTTAACCGAAAATATCTGCGGCTTCTTATAAGTCCCGATTTTTCAAAGGATTTTTATATTTTTTCCATTGCCTTGAGAACATACCATGCTGTTGTCCTTTTGCGTAGAGATCCACAAGGACAAGAGACGGCCTATCGTCAAGATTTTTCTTTTAGCAAGGCATTGAGGGATTCCCTTTGAAGTATAACATTATGGAGAAGCAAGCTTTTTCTTTGGTTAAAGCTTTGAAAGACTTAGAGTCTACATCCTTTCACTCACACATCATTGTCCTTCAGTCCCAAATTTATTTTGTTAAAGACATTCTCAACACGGGACCCGAGATGGTAAGAGAGGTAAGTGGATTCAAGTATTATTCCTGAATATGATTCTAGAGATAAAACAGCCACTAAACTCATCAAAGGCCAAGGTCTAGCTTAGATTAATGGTTGAATCCAATTTTGAAGTTCTTGATATTAATATGATTAATGCTTTCGACGTGACGCGAAGAACACTCAACTCCTATAGCTGAAGATCATTTTAAGAATCTCTCCAATGGTATCTCGATGACTACTTTATGTTTTTGCTTTAATTCTAAATACAACCTCCTGGTTTGGCAAACAGCAAAGGCAAGGTTCCTAAAATTAAAAGTCGTTAACTATTGCATTATAGATAGATGTCTTTATTGGAAAAATGAAAAGTGGTGTATTGCTTAAATGTTTGCTGTCTGAGTTTGATGTAGAGATAGGTTAAATATCGGGCTTTCATGAAGCGAGAGCGTGGAGGTCACTAGCTATCGAAGACAACAACCAACAAAATTTTTTGAGCTGGTTTCTAATGGCCTACTCTTTTCCATGATGTGCATAAGATGATCATATCTTGCCATAAATGTCAACTTTTTTGAAGGCAAAAGTAAAATTGTTACCCTCGCCTCTACATCCAATCACCGCTAGCGCTCCATTTCAACGGTGGACTTGACTTCATAAGAGAAATCCATCCCCCCACATTCTCACGCTCAGCATAGATGGATTCTCACTTTGCCCATGACTATTTCACTAAGTACGAGTGATAGGCCATACCTTTTAGACGGGACAATGATTCGACTATTATAAAATTCATGGAGACTAACATTATCTCCAGTTGCATTTCTGTCATTCCACCAAGATTATCAACGATAATGCAACGACAGATTGGATCAAAGAAGATGAAGCTGAGTTCTCATTACAGATATCACATAACATTGGGGAATTCCATGACCTGCCACCCTCAAGGTAATGGACTCCGAGAATCCTCAAACAAAAGCTTAGTGAACATAATCGAGAAACCGTTGGAGGACAACAAAGAAAGTCTTTGGCACACAAAGGTCAAGTTCATGCACTTTGGGGCGGCGAGTTGACTTTGAAGAAATCTGTTGGTATGTAACCGCACTACGGCTTGTGAATGGTAGCGATGCAATTTTTCCAAAAAGCCTTGTAAAAGTCGTACCGAATGTGTAAGCTGATTCAATAGTTACAAACCGAAGAAAATGACATGATCGAAAAAGAATAAATCGCATCCATTCATCTTTAGCAAACTAGAGGCGAGTTTGCGTAACAAAGCATTACAGAGGAAAACGAGACAACATTAGAGTTGGTTTGACGGAAGAACAAAGGCGAGCAATTTCAAGATTGGGGACAAAGTTTTAAATGGGATTCAAGAAGAAAGAAGAGGAAAGGTGCTATGGAAAATTTGACAACTTATGGCTCGCCCTCTTTCATCTACGTTCAGTGGCAGTAGCAACAATGCATTTTTCTTGCGAGTTGAATGGAGCTGCATCTGTTTCGGGTCTCGTCACGGTAGGATGCTTAAACATTACTTCTCTTGATAAATGCTATGTTTTGAAGCCTTTTTTTTATATCTTTTTTCATTATAAATATCTCATCCATCATTGCATCTCAAAGTTAGGAAAATAAAAATACAAAAACAATTGAAGAAAGAAGAGAGAGCGGATTGTGAAAACAAGAAAGAGTATAGTCCCATACCAAAAAAGAGAAACAAAGTCTCGAAAGTGTGCAAGCTTAAATGCCACTCACGAATAACACACTTCTAGTTTGTGGCAAAATTTAAACTTGACTAATTAGCTTTAAATTTTACTTTGCTGATAGGATAGTGAATTCGATTTCCGCCAAAGCAAGTTTAATCTTGGCTTATCATTAGATAGTTTAGGATAGAAATTAAAGGTTCAAACATGACTCGAAAATAGGAACCTAAGTTTCCAGAGATGACTCCTGAAATCTCATTTCAAATTACGAGTCAAAAAGATGTAAATACTGGTTCTAACTCGTGCTGCAAACATACGAACGAGAGAGAAAGGAAGAAACATCTCACGTTAGAGTCAAAACAGAGCTGTAAAGAGAAGGTCATGATAAGGAAATTTTCGGATCTTAAGCCTTCCATTTTGTTTTAAATTTTCAAGCAAAATAAATGTCTATGCGGGCGACTTGTGTATGCCATAGACCAAAATCAAGTTAGGCCTGCTTTAATCCCGAGCTTTGTATGCTTTTAAATTTACATGTATGCAGAATTTAGAGGCTAGACCTGTCAGATGCGGTTAATCCCAACGAGATAATAGATTAGGTAGAGAATCATAAGCTTTAGCTGTTAATGCTGGTCCATGGAGAAATAAGGAGTAGAAATAGATTAGGATTTCACCGCTTTCTCTCTCAAAGTGATAAAATGCTGTGAGAAATATTTTTCCAATCCAGAGTGTCACCCTAATCAAGAAAAAATGCTAGATCAGTAGGACTGGGTAGGTAGAAAGCTTTGTAGAAGTGAAAAATCCATTATTTTCATGGGCTGCTAATATGTTTTCAGAGGAAGATCATCCCAGCGAAAGGAAGTAAAGCCGGTCAATGGATCGAGGCACGCGTTAGACTCCCGAAGAGAAATCATAATGGATGTGGCACGGAGTGGAGCGCCTCGGAGAATGCAAGTCTGAAGTTCTTGATGCCTTCAAGAAGCAAGCACTCATCCCCAGTGGAGCCAACACTATGTTAGCCACCTATAATGTCGGTTTAGAAGTGTAGCATAAGACTTTTTGAGCCTCCAAGGAACAAATTTCTGGCTACTAAAATTTTTTGGCTCTTGAAGACTTTCTTTTGAAGGCCTCATGCCTTTGTCCAAAAACTTCTTCTGTCAGTTTCATTTATACTTGCGAAGTGCTGATTTCATAAGGAGAGCTTCATGTAAAACCATCATTTTTTCCTCTCCCTCTTCCAAACTTACCTTCATTTTCTCCTCTCCATAAAAACCTTTGTTTTTCATGATTTCTTTTCTTCCTCATGAAAGAGACCACTTTTATAAGGTTAGAGACCTATTCTTTAGCTTTCATCAAACAAACTCTGCGAAATCCATTGGAACTGCGAAAATTTCATAAAAACAAAGTTTTATTACTGTGGACTTAAGCCCCTTGCTAGCGCTAACCACTTCACACGCTGCCCACAATTCCTAGAACCGAGTGCTAAACCTCCCGGCGCTTTATCGCATCAGCACAAATTCAAAGTGCACTGAGCTACCATCATCCAAAAGTCCGTGCGCTATGTAGCACTGTAGTGTCCAAAACGATCGCGGTGTCATTTTCATGTTCCCTCGGCTGCTGAACTTGTAAATATTTCACTCCCGATCATTCTTCTTCTTTTTAAAAGTCGCAAACCCCACTTTTCCAAATTTTAAACTTAAAAACCCAAATCACGTGTTGAAATATTTTCCATGGGTAGGATTGAAAGACCAATCGCACAATCGCAATCGGAGAAAATACAACGGGTAGATTGAAAAGACCAGAGTCTGATGGCGATTGCGACTGGACCTTTTTTAATACGCCCAGAAGCTATATCAATACGTTTTCATAAAATCGAAAGGCCTCAGCGATCGGGCGCCTCTGCGCCTTACTCATGCATTTTCTCTCCCCGGAGTCCATGTTGAAAATGGCACAAGAAATGCTTGATGAAGGAGGCTCTCCGAAACATCTTTCACGATCCTAGTTGGAAAGTGATCACCTAAAACTAGGTGACCACACATGTGATTTTTGACCGATCTATTTTTAGACTATGTCATATTTTTTAGACATACCTGAGAGCATGATTCGGGGATTCTGTAGTTGGAGATTCTTGAAGTATGTGGACATGTTGGTAAAAATAGATGATTCATATTTTTAGGTCACGAGTGCTCATTTTTGACGCCTCTCCTAAAAATATGCTTTGCTTTAGCTCAAATATTATTTACCCTTAATAACATGTTAGACTATAAACAACGAGCTTTACTCTCTCGAGCACTTGAGTCTAAATGACCCCGGAGGTAGTGCATGCGTGCGACATATGAAAATCTGAATTTCCTATGGGTTGAGTTGAGCTATTGCATGGTTGACTTCGCCGTTAGACTCATGTTGTGCGTAGCTTTTGGTGGAGTTGGATTGGAGGAGTTAATGGAGATTGTGTTTCCGGTTAACCATTAGTTTAACTAGCTATGATCGCTAACTCAGTGATTATGCTAGAGATGAGCTCGGTGAATTAATTATTAATTAATTCACTGATATTAACTCATTATTAAACTAAAATAACACATCGCTCAACTACATATGCACGATTTGTGGACAGGCCTCGAGTGAAAGACCAGTGGAAGAGGCAGATGAAAGGTGACCTAGACGTTAGCGTTGTACATTAGTTGTGCGCGAGATCATACTGATCGGTGGGATGATGATGCCAATGATGACAGCACTGTATTCTCAACTAAGTGAATTCGAATTCCATTCAGTCTACATTCACTTTTTGGATTGAGATGGCGGGCGGAGAAGCGAAACGGAAGACTTTGAACACCGTGGACTAGTGATCTAGCTAGTTTTAGTGTTCAGCATATGAAAGATAGACTTTGAGTACTAGAGTAGGTGGTCAGATATTGTATATGCATGCAGATGTTTCTCTATCCATTATATGATACATATAGCTGAGGTTGTTTCAGCTATAAGCTTTCCGTCACATACTTTGCGCTCTATGTGTGTGATTTAATGTACGTCACGCTTTGTTTTCATTTTCCGCATGCGCACGATTAATGGTGAAAGACGATGGCGTGTTATGCATGCAATTCGAATTGATGTATGATCGGGTTAATCACGCAATGAATAAAATTCATTATTCAGCAAATTTCCATGGTATCGGAGCTAAATTAATCAGTCGAGATCTATTACGGTGATTGTTTATTATTTCCTCGTGACGAAAGCACATGACGGGCCGGGTAGCCTCGAATATTTCATCCTTCTTTGTGAAGGTGAAAGATCCAGTGAATGCCTACGGTCAAATCTAACGTGTCGAGGCTGTTAGCTCTCAAGTGTAAAGATTGGAAGCAATCCAGCTGTCACCGTGGTGAAATTCGAGATTTGCGGTTGTGTTCTTGGTGCTACATCGGTGAAAATGACGTTTCATCGCTTTCGCACGACTAGACATGCCTTTGGAAAGGCGAGTCAGATTACGAGCAGTGGAAGGGCCCAGCATGGAGGCCCATATTAGATGATCATGGGCTGGCGCTGAATTCGTGGAGAAAAGAGATTCCAAAGCCTACTTCTAATGATGATCTTGAAGCAGTGAAGCATGGCGAAAGCAGCAAGCAAAATGTCGAGTTGACGTTGGAAGGTGTAAAGCGATCGCGGTCAGACCCGCTTTACACTTGGAAAGGCCTCTCCACATTTGATGTGGAAAGTCACTTTCGACGGATTTGTACCAAAGCAAGAGTGACTCGAAAGGCAGGCGCTCAAAGATAGACTCGAACATCAAGTGCGAGAAGAAAGTATGCCAAGTACCTCCACGAAAGCTACCTGATGTCGAGATGAGATCTGGAAGTGTTGGTGTGACGGTGGTGGATGAGGATGCGAGTGAGTTTGGCACTTCTTGGTGTCGGGGAGTTGGCATGCATATCAAGATAGAGTCAATGGTCGGGAGCTGCTAGGGATGGGAAAAGGCGCGTGGTACCGATCTCTGTCACGAGGAGATCCCGCGAAATACCGTAGATGATGGTTCTTCGCCAGAGGGAGATCTGATGAAGAGCGCAGCTTTGGTGGCACAGCAAGGAAGGGCGAAGGGCATAGCGAGGAGAAGGCATCTCAATCCGAGCTGACGGATGGAAGAGCGTGGACATGTCCAAAGTGAAGTGCATCCAGCATCACGATAATGGACATTGTCGCCATCAGTGGTGCCCAAGAAGAAGAACATGTACGGTGCTGCCGATCCGCATTTGGTCGAGGCTCTTGCCTCAGCGATTTGAAAGTGGACTTTCTAACATCGATCGCCGCCATGCTGTTCTAGTGCATTGGGATCGGTGGTATGATAGTGGCTGCCTCCTTTCACATGACAGAGACGCAAATCTTTTCAAAGTGATCTTGGTGGAGCAAAAGCCTCCGTGATGCATGTTGACGTTGACGCGGCACGTGCACGATGCCATGCGACTGGCAGACGGTACCGCAATAACCTTTCGAGAGGGAGTCGGAGGTAAACCCATTCTTTTACAAGATGTATTGCATGTACCGAGTCTAACAAAAGAATTTGATCTCGGCTGCAATGTTAGAGGATTGGAAGGGTATCAGAAGTTGTCTTTAGAGAAGGAAAAGGTGTTCATCGCGTCACGCAAACGGGACAAGTCAAGAAGGTTGGGATTCGACGTGTCGTAACTTGTCGGACTTGGAAAGTAGATGGGATGTCTACCGAGCTTCCTCAACTTTGTTGGGAAGCGGGGAGGAAGACATGCAATTGAAGCTTGGAGAGGAGCGGGTTTTGCATGCGTGATAGTGAACCTCGGGATGTGGAGCGACCCACGAGGATCATGTGAGTGGAAGAGACCACCTCATGCGGAGAGAAATTTCATGCTAGACGCAGGCGAGCGCATAGCGCTATACCACCAGGTATGAGTAAGTGCGTACATGCGCGAGTAATCCCACGAGGAGATTTTACGGGGCAGATTCACGAGATGGTGTGGATCTCATGAGTTGAACCACTGCCAAGGCAGGTGCCCACGCGCATGGTAGTAGCAAGACTTCGCTGGAGTGAGTGCGAGCGGATCAAAGCGACAGGTGTCGGATGCCGAGCGCCGATCAGAGTTGACGGCAAATGCAAGAGTGCACGTGAGTGCAAGAGTTCAACGGTAGTGATGGTTCCACGATGACGTGATGCGCTGGTACCGGCCAGAAGTCGGAAGACTTTGACGATAGATGCTGGATGCATCAAGGCCGGTCAGGGCGTTTGGAGCCTATTCCGCTTTCGGAGGTGGAGTTGGAGAAGCAGTGATGCACGAGTTGCATGGCGCTTGCAGCGGTGCATGGCACATGCATGGGAGTTGCATGGTGCATGCATGAAGCATGCATGGCGCATGCAGAGGTGGCATAGCGACGCATGAGTCCATGTCGCGATGCATGGAGTTGCATGGCGCCAGTGAAGGCTGCGGTGCGAATGCATGGAGTTGCATGCTTGCATGCGAAAGGACGGTCTGCTTCGGTTGAGAGGAGTGTTGAAAATGGCAACAAGAAACGAGTGAAGGAGGCACTCCTGAAACATCTTTCACTGATCCTAGTTGGAAAGTGATCACCTAAAGCTAGGTGGGGACCACACACGTGGATTTTTGTCGAAAAAATCTATTTTCTTAGACTTATGTCTATTTTTAGACATACCGAGCATGATTCGGGGATTCTAGCAGGAGATCTCTTGAGAAGTATGTGACATGTTGGTAAAAATAGTATTTGAGACCCATATTTTTAGGTCACGAGCAAGGCTTTTAGAGCGCAGCTCTCCTGATATGGAAGTCAAATATTATTTACCCTTAATAATGCTTAGGCTATAAACAATCAGCTAGTTTACTCTCTTCGGGAGCACTTCAGTTTGACCCTCGAGGGTGTGCATGCAGTTCTTGACTTTAAGGAAATTCGAATTTCCTATGCAAGTTGAGCTATTGCATGGTTGACTTCGCTAGACTCATGTGGCGAGTTTTGGTGGAGCGAGTGAGAGGTTAATGGAGATTGTGGTTCAGGTTAACTACTAGTTTAACTGAAGTTATGATCACGCTGCTGTCAGATTATGCTAGAGATGAGCTGGGTGAATTAATTTATTAACTAATTCACTGATATTAACTCGTGATATGGAGCTAAAATAACACATCGAGTTAACTCGGGCAGCATGGACGAGTTCGGTTGAAAGACTAGTGGAAGAGGTAGATGAAAGGTGATGGCAGCCGAGCGGTTGCTGCATTGGTTGTGCATGAGATTTGCACAATCGGTGGGATGATGATGCCAATGATGATTGCTGTACCACTAAATCTTAGTATGGGAATTGACTCCATCTCAGCTATATTCACTTTTGGATTGCGACAGAGGCTGACAGAAGCGGCGGGAAGATTTGAACGTGACTAGTTTCGAATCCTGGCTAGTTTGAGTTCGACGCTAAGAGAGGAGTGCTGAGCACTTGTGAGGAAGTATTGTATTATGTAATCTTTGAATGTTTCTCATCCATTATACGATACATATAGCTGCAGTTTTCAGCTATAAGCTTTCCGTACATCTGTGCGCTCTGTGTGCGATTTTAATGTTCGTCGCTTTTGTTTTATTTTCCGCATGTGACGATTAATGGTAGAAGCGATTACTGTGTTATGCATGCAATTCGAATTGATGTAGTTGATCGGGTTAATCGCGTGCGTAATAAAATTCATTATCTCAACAAATCTCTCTGCAATCCATTTAACCTTTGTTTTACTCCAAAAATGTTTGAGTTTTCATATTATAAAGGTTTTCTCCCATTTGATCTCTGCTTCTAAACGAAATCCAGCCGTTGATCAGCCGATCAAGCGGCCAACGCCTCACTCACATCGCAGCTTTCCATTGCATCGCAATCGCTTTCCAACGCGTGCATTTGTTACCCCGGCCATGATTGGCCATACCTGCGTCCAATTTCACCGCGTTGATGCGAAGTTTTAGACTCAATGGTCCGCCTGAAATCACATCGCATTTCTTGAATCGCTGCGTTATGTTCTTTCCACGATCGGTCATCCTCCCATTCGCTCGCGTCACTGGATGCGATCGTCGAGATCAACATGACCATCGCTTTCATCGCCTCTGCCCTCAGATCGACGCAATCGCATCGGAGATTTTCATTGCACTCTTTTCTCCCTCTCGCCGAATTGCGATCCTCCGGATAGATGCGGACCGCCCACGTGTCCGGATCGGACGATCTCAAAATTAATCCGCGCTTTATTTCTTCTCCCGATTTCTTTTGCCTCTTCTTCACGCACGTCTCACACCATTGGATGCTTTTCATCCAGCGGAAGAAGGCCACGCTTTCGCCTAGCACGACGCTAAAGCGAAACGACGCGGAAGTTTTATACTTTTCATTTCGTATTTTCAGCGAGTGCTTGAATGGTTTGTCCATTGTGATAAAGGAAAGCCAAAGCGGGGAATGACGTATTCCCACGCTCAGATTTATTAAAGAGAAGCCATCCATGGGTTGGATTCAACGCTTTTATCACGCTTTCATGCGCATTGATGCCTTTAAAAGACCTGCGCGTTAAACAAGCACATCGACAAGACACTGTTTGGTAAAAAACACGGTTTAAAAGAGTCTCAGCGTTTGAAAGACATAGCACAACAGTAGAATGAAGATTGAAGGCATGTATTTGGTTCATTTACGACTAAGAATGCTTGTCACTGAGCCTAATTCCCATAATTAAAACACAATTAAAAAGAAATCATAAGTGTTTAAACGAGCGAGGCAGCCTCCACCTGCCACATTTGAAGTGAATTGATTCCTCGGCGACCATAAGTCGCCACCTTGTTGCCTCAAAGTACATTCCGACGGAGGCTGAACACTGCGTGTCCGGATATTTTGCCTCGGCAAAGCATGGACTCGTGGAGTTAGTTTTGCAGGAAATAAATGCGAGGAAATATCCGAGCAGTTAATCCAAACATTACGCGAGCACAGAAAGTCAACAAAGCTCCCAGTTTGGTCTTTTGATATTAATTGTAAAACGCAATATAGAGAACCACATTCAGCAAATTTTCTTTCATCGAGCTCGAAAAGCGCCAAGAAGTCTTGAATCCGGTACTAATCTCCTTAAGAGATCTTTTCACCGAGATCTCACCTCCTCATCCTTCTATAAATACTTACTATGAAGAGGAGACAACGCGGCGGTCGAGATCCTTTGAAATACATTTGACTTTAAACTTCGATCGTAGAATAGTGTTCACTGGCTCTTTGAGCTTTGTTTGTGTTAGTTTTGTTAGGGTGGATAGTGAAGATGATCGCTGAGAGCTGAAACATTGGATCACGAAAGTATTGCATCCTGGTTTGACATCAATAAACAAGTCGAGTCTTGGGATCCTGAGCTACATATCAATCGGTGAAGTGCCCTTCTCTGTTATTTCTTTCCTTTAAGTATGTCATATTGTTCACTATTATCTCGATAAAGAACAACATTTATAGAGTTAGGACCGTATGCACATCGCGTAACCTTCTCGATCTGAAAAGCTTTATCCTTCGATGTTTTCCTCCAAATTGTTTATTTCGGAATGATTCAATACAGGCGTAAGCGGTTAGGAATGCCGAGTTCCCTCGATCCAACCATTTGCTTTTAAAAATTGTTCTTGAAAGTTATTTTTCCTTATTTGCTTATTAGCAGTTAGGACTAGAAAGTGATGGTTTGCCCGCGCTTTCTAGCTTCTATTATCCAAAAGGCGATTTTGAAAGTCTCTTGGTGTTAAAGCTCGAAAACAGGACCAGGTTTAAAAAGTACTTTTATGCTGATCTTAAGTTTATACTCTTGCCTTCTGCTGTGTGTTTTCATACTTTACGAAGGTAATTATGTAGGATTGTCGATTGTTTGTCAATTAGGCTGCTTTAATACAAACTTGCCCAAGAAGTCAATGGTTAGTCCGTGCACTTGGTTGGTTTTAAACGCTACTCAAGAGGCTTTTTCTTGTTTGGACTAACTATAAATCCCTTTGTGAAATTATTATCGGTCCATCCTCCAACACTTTATTGTTGTTCCCATTCCATCATTTAAATCTCAATAATCTTTGTGTGTGTATATGACTTGCACTTTGGATCACTCTTGATGTTGTATGCGACCAAAGCCCTGCGAGGATCCCATAGCCCAATGGACTAAAAAACAACGTTATATCTATCTAGCTTCTAGCTATTCTATTCACTTGCAACTTCTCACCTTTGAAAACTTTTTGCACTTAGAAATTTCTCCTCCAGGCTGAATCGCGCTCAACCATACACCCTCGCCTTCATAACTAGCCTAATATCATGACATCCCAAACTTCAAAGACAAATCCATCTTTGCACTTATTGGAGAGATCCTCTCACAGGATTCGAGGAGGAGCTAGATCTTAGAATCCCAAAGTTGGTTGAAACGATGAAAGTTTAGCGACGGAGTTGGACTTTGCCAATCTTGCTTTGACGTGCTGATTCCTAATAGGAAGTGAATCCATTGAAGGTATAAGAAGAAACAAATATCAAATAAAATATGATGGGAATAAAAATCTACTCCAAATAGGATTTTTAATAGTTGGACCAAGAAATTTAAAAAAATCCTAGAACTAGTATGCTAAATTGCAGTGTGCTAGAAAAAAACTCAAGCTAAATAATGAATATAGTCTCTTGGAATTGTAGAGGACTTGGTAGCTAGTGTAAAGAAGAAACACCTAGGGATCTAATCGTGATGGCATTGGTGCATCTAGTTTAAGAAGCACTTTTTGAGGGGATTTTTCTCCCTGCAGAGAAACCCTTCTTTTCACATGAGCTTCACTTTTCCTCAACATGAGAGTAGTCTTACTATAACCCCGAATTATTTAAATGTCAAGGCAAGATGATGCCTCGAAGAGTGCATACATTTCATCCTTGTTGTTAGAGGGCTATGTGACATGCTCCATGAATATTCTGGGCTCTATTTTCCTTCAGGCCAAACACAGTCAGCCTCTGCACTCGCTTTTGCCACCTCGAATTCTTGGATCTCCCCATCAAAAATAGCATATCCATATCTAAAGTTGTCCTTTCATGACAAAGAGCTATAAAATTTTTTCTTAAGCAGTTGGAGGTAAATTTTCAAATTTGTTGGCTGTCGTGGAACTCTATCTCATCTTCATATCTATTTGATGACCAAGGATTGGAGAGATTTATATTTTTTACATTTCATATGATCTACGAAATAGGATTCTCTTAGATTTTTCAACGCTCATTTCAAGTAAAGAGAAAGACTATTGAAAATGACCTATTTCTAGCTAAACATATTTTCCAAACAATTTTTTTTGAAGAGGCCATACAAACAATTTTGAAAAAGGGTTTCCCTTCGATAACTGATCTCGTTGAGCTTTCATGTTGATTCAAATATTTGAAGAAGTTTTCCTGGCCACTTGAATAGATAGGAGTAACCCTTGTAGAGCCTTCTTCAAAACTGCGACTAGTAAAATTGCATTCTAGAATAAAATGCTTCGATGGTTTCAATTTCATTGCATGTGGCACGACAGGGAATATTAATGGACCTTAAGTCCCTCTCTTTTCTAATATTTTCTCACATTAAGGATATTTTATGAGTTCAATCTCCAAAAAAACATATTGGTCTTAGGAAGAGAGCATTACGATTTTTAAATATTTCACCATAAATTGGAGGCAAGATGTGGAAATAAAACATTTGGGATTCATATCCTTTATTTACTATGTAGAAGAAGTTTCGTCTATTATCATATTCAAAATTTTAAAGAGGCAGCATAGAGAAATTTGATCTCTGACATCATGTGATATATAGATTAGATGTAAAGTGATGAAGAAAAATCCACCCACACCACTCGGATTTTTAGTGCATTTGGGCAGCACTAAAGTAGGCTGTAAGTCCCAAATTTTATGGAGCTAGAGTATCACGATCTACAAGACCCATAAATGGATTTCAAGAAATTTTCAAGTTGTGTTGAAGTTATTCAAATAATTAAATATTTTTAATGGATTTCCTAAGTCTAACTTAGGAAAATAAAATACTAAAGTGAATTAATTAACACATGATGATAAAGTGTCTTAAATCACATGGATCAACGCAGTTTCTTTTTAATCTCAGTCATCAGATGGATGATTTGATCTCGACCATTGAAGGTTTCAACGAAAAAGTATAAGAGAAAAGACTTGAGGGTCGTGGCTTGAAGACACAATTTTTGTAGAATTGAGGAACAGATATGGAATTCTAGGGTGGGTTTGTCAGAATTTCACGGTGGAATTTCGTGGTGAGGGGTAGTACTGAATGTAGGGAATGACTGCGACTCCCGAGCCAAGAGACAACATCCAGGCAAGAGGAGCGGCTCAAGGACAGCGCGGAGTAGAAGCCATGTAGACGATTACGCAAATGTTGCACGGCCGCATACAGCAGTGCTACGGAGGACAACCCAAAGGCACTCAGTGAGGCTTTCATAAATTACGCGCGAGGGGATTTTAGCCACTGTGAGGCTCGTGATGCCTTCTAGGGTGACATAGTCCCTTACGGTGCAACGCGAGGCATTTGAGAGTGTAGCATAGGCGACAGCAAGGCTTTCGAAGCGTGTCAGATGAGTGGCTTTGAGGGCCGCATCCGTGAGTCTCCTGTAGATCCCATTTGTAGGGCAAGGATCGATCGGTAATTTGGCACCAGATATTCAAGTTAGCCGCGAATCTTGTATCTTTTATTCTCTGTCGCAGTTTTTCCAAGTTGTTGGGAACCCGAGGTTTGCTATACTCGTAACTACTTAATAATAAAACCCTGCATATCCCAGTTGGGCCGATTTTTCCCGCTTTGGTTTTTTCCAGTGGACTTATGTCCAAAAATCCATGTGTCACTTTATTTAATGAGTGAACTATTCCAATAAATTGTTTTCATGTGTAGGTTGTGGTTGTGTTTATTTTCGAGATTTTACTCGAATACACTACGCAAATAACTTGTATAAATTAAATCAGCAGGAGAAAATAAACTAATACAACTACAACATAATGTCCACATGGTAATCGTGAAAGCGCAGTAGCGGTCAGCCGAATCTCCAAAAATCGGATGAATAAATATTTTTTTCCCAGAAAGAGTGGGCAAAAGAAGCAAAGTAGATCCTGGCGAGGGCGCCTTGACAACGGGGAGGACGTAGGATCTCGAGAGACAACGCCGAAGCCGGGCAGAGGGCTCTCACTCAGGCTTGGCGCAAACCTTCTTCCCGCGGCGGCTTTAGGATTGGGTCACCGCCGGCACGCGATCCCACTTCGAAACGCGGCCCCGGGCGGCCCGAGAGTGACCTCAGCTCCGGTCACTACCTCTTGCTGCAGAAGTATACTCCACCAAGTTTTCGAAGCAGAGTGCTTTCAAATCTTCGAAAGAGGCTGGTGGGGTAGAGATGCAGACAGAGGTCTAGAATTATGCCTAGCTAAGGAAAAAAAGGTAGGAGGAGGGACAATCATTCAACATGGCGAGGCCCATGATGTATCCGAGATTCAATTAGGAGTGATTAGAGAATACTTTTTCTTTTGAGTTTTGGTGGAATATTTCCAAGAGGTGGGAAGTCAATTCTACGAAAGAAGAAGTGAAAGTTACTTTAGAGGGTTTCTTTGTGTCACCAAGACACCAGATCCGAGGGAGAAAAGTGCTGCATTTTTCTTTAAGATTTGAGCAGTTATTTGATGGCTCGATAAGGACTGAGAGGTTCAAGATAGATTGGATGGCATGTCCAACTATGTTATCCTGAGACTAGAAGATCCTCTAAGTTACGGATGAGTATGTGTCTCAAAGATCATGCAGAGAAGACACTTGTTGTGCCAAAGCCCAGTGCAGATCCACTCAAGAAGCATGAAGAGAATCAAGCACAAACAAAGAGGTTGATCATAGACGGAGTCAGAGATCACGTGGATTCCCGTGATCGCGGTAAGAATACAACACATGACATGTGGCCGACCTTTGGAAGTGATGTACCAAGCGAGGTATACCAGGTAGCAAGGATGCTTCTTGAGAATCGGATGCGTATGTTCCCGGTGTGACGACAGGGCGAGAGATATGATCCATTCCTCTTCATACTTCAAGCTATCCATGAGAGAATGATCGAATGGGTGCTAATCTCAGATGAAGGACTCCTCGTGAGGATGGCCTTAAATTTTGTCTCTCGAAGAATGGGAAACGCTTTTGTCCAGAGCATTCGTGGGAAGGGCAACACTACCATCGTGGGCATATAGGTGGTCTATTCTTTGCGAGAGGAGATCAAAGATCACTACCAAGCGCAACCCGAACATTGGAGGAAGTGGACTTCACCAGAGTGAAGAAGAAGAAGAGGAGGATGTAGCCCTCGCATCAAGGAAAGGAAGCAAGGAGGAAGAAGAAGGACCTCTCCAAGCGTCCGTGTTTTTAACGTGGTGATCCTGGTCATTTTCGCCCGAATACGGTTGTCCTAAGAAGAAGGACAGAGCGAGCTTTTGATTCTGTATAAGAAATAACAACATTATTAAGGCTGCGACGATGATGCGGCCACGAGGATGCAGCCATGAGTGCTCATGCACCTCGAGAGAAGAGGTGTGTGGCATGGATATATAGAGTATCTAGATTTGATGGCGGATCCTTTTGAGTCAACGCTACTCTTGGATCAGCATACCAGCTACGAGGAGCCTCTAAAGACTTGTTAGCAGATGAGACGTGAGATGGGTTAAGCAAATGACCACATTGAAGATAAAGAGAGAGTTGTAGAGCTCAAGGAGCAACGTAATGTAGAGGTAACGGCGGAGATGGAGGCGGCAACGTAGAGAGGTGTTGATGGACTCAAAAAAATGCAGAGAAGGCGGGCTCACGTAGTCTAGATGGTGTGGCAACGATATTGGTCTCCGAGGGGAAAATGTGATTCAACATCCGGGAGGCTTTCAGTGGTGGAAGGAAAGTTGACTTGTTTGTCACACGAGCTTGGTCGAGTCTTTCAGCTACTTTCACTTCTCGGCGGCGATGCGATAGCAACGGTTAGCGATCAAGCGTGTCATGGGCGGCATGATGCAACAATTTGAGAGGGTTGTAGTACGGATGTGGTAGTGTTAGTGGCGGTGGCATGCATAGTAGTACGGAGATCAACAATGCGGTAGATGGAGGGCGACGGAGAAGCCCAACATCAACAACACGGGCATCAAGTACTCAAGATCTTGTAATGCATGGTAGTGATGTATCGCTAGAGCACACTTCCATGCTAAGAGGGAGTGTTGAGATTTTGTGTGTTTGGGTAGCATCGCTGTGATCTAGGTCCCGAATGTGGAGGGACTAGAGTACACGCAGTCTACAAGACCCATAAATGGATTTAAGAAATTTCAAGTTGTGTTGAAGTATTCAAATAATTAATTATTTTTAATGGATTTCCTAAGTCTTAACGTAAGAAAATAAAATAATTAAGGTAAGAATTAGAGTAACACATGTGATGAATTTGTCTCAGTCACATGGATCAAGCAAGCCTTTTAATATTAGCCGGTGATGGATGATGTTATAATCTCGACCATTGAAGGGTTCACCGAAAAAGTATAAGAGAAAGGCTTCGAGACAGCTTGAAGACGCACAATGTGCGTATCGCGGGAATATATCTACGGAATTCTACAGGCGGGTTTTGCTAAGAATTTCTAGTGGAATCTCTCCGTGGTGAGTGGGTAGTATTCGCGATGGGAATGATGCGATTCTAAGAGCTAAGAGATAGCAAGAGAGGCAAGAGGAGCAACTCAAGGACACGCGGAGAAGCCGAGCAACGAGCACGCCGAGGCTACGTAGGAAAACACGGAAGGCACTAGGAGGCTTCGAGCAATGATGTCGAGATCAGGGCTAACGTGAGGTCGGGTGAGACCCTTCCCGAGGGTGCTTGACAAAGGTCCCTCTGCTGGGTGCAGACGCGAAGGCATTTGAGGGTAAAGCGGTCGGGATGCCGAGGCTTCGGGAGAAGCGTTGAGGGTTTCCAGGGCCACGTCCGGTCTGAGTCCCGGAAATCTCGTTTTGAGTGGCGTGTGATCGGGCTGCAATCGGTGGCACTAGATCTTCGGGTTAGGCACGGATCTTGTATCTTTATATTCTGCAATCGTTTTTCGAGGTCGTAACCCCGATTTCTTGTCAGGTACTCGGACGACTTAGTAATAAAGCCCCTCACATCTCATCGAAACCAATTTTCACGCTTTGGGTCAGGGACTTATGTCCAAAAAATCCATGTGTCACTACGTTGCATGAGTGAAATATTCAATAAATGATTTGCATGCGCAGGATGTGGTTGTGTTTTATTTTTGGTATGAAATCTAATTTTTGAAAATAACTAGCATAAATTAAATCATAGTAGGAGAAAATAAAACCAATACACTACGAACACTTTTCTGCTGACATGGTATCGAAAGCAATAGCGAGATCAATGTCGAACCGACCGACAAATCGCGAATCCACAATTTTTTCTGCGGTGGCGGAGGCAGAAGCCGGTAGTATCCGGAAAAGGCATTCTGGATCAACGAGGAGGACGTGCCGGAATCCACAAAGAAGACAACGCCGTCCGCAAAGGCTAGGCCCACACAAACCCTCTCCTGCGAAGTGTAAGGACTGCGTCACCCGAGTCCGTCATGTAGTCCACTTACTGAAGCTGCGTGTCGGGGCCCATGCTGGGCCAGGCGCGGAGGACCACCTGTCCAATCACTCCTCTTGTTGCGAGAGGACTCAACCCAAGTTTTGGAATCGGTGCTTTAGATCTACGGCGGACATGCCGGCAGAGATTCTATAGGTGTAGAATTGTGCCTTAGCCAAGGCAACAAAGGCGGGAGGGAAGACGAGTCATTCAATGGATTCTAAGCGAAACTGATCCGAGATTAGTCTCGGGAGGATCGAGGAGCACTTTTGCATGTTTTGATTTTTGGTGGAATATTTCCCTCTAAGAGGGAAGTCGGCTTTGTAGTAAGAAGTGAAGCTAGCTTAGAGGATTTCTAGTTACCAAGAAACTCGGATCCGTAGGAGAGGGAGCAGTCTTGTTTGCTCTTGTATTTGAGTAAAGTAACGGAAAACAAATGATTGAGGGATCAAGATAGATTGGATGGCGTCCAACCATGTTATACGGAAGGCCCAGAATCCTCTCAGTTATGGATGAGCATCGTCTCAAAGATCATGCGTGTAGGAAGACACTTGACAGCGCAGCCGAGTGCAGATCCAACTCAAGAAGTAAGAAGAGAATCAAAGCACCTGTGACAAAGAAGCTCGACTCACAGATTCTGAAAGCTCGATGATCACATGATTCCTCATGTGACTAGTGATAATACATCACGATGATGACATGTGTCTCGTGCTTTGGAAGTGATGTACCAAGGATGGCTGAGAACAGTTGCAAAGAAGTGATGCTTCTTGAGAATCGGATGCGTATATTCTAGTATGATGAAGGGTGAAGAGATAGATCCATTCCTCTTCGGACTTCAAGCTCATTTGTCGACCAGGCGATTGGCATGGGTGCTAATCCGCATGAAGGACTCCTTGTGAGGATGGCCTAAATGCTTGTCTGTGAAGAATGGGAAATGTTTGTCCAGGAGCACTCTAGGAAGGGCGGCATTACCATCATGGGCATATATGTGGGTTATTCTCCACCAAGAGGATATCGGGAGGATCACCAAGAAGCAATCCAACATTAGAGAAGCGAGATCACCGAGAGAAGAGAAGAAGAAGAGGTATGGAAACCCTGCATCAAGGGAAAGGAAGCAAGAAGAAGAAGAAGGACCTCTCCGCAAGGTCGTGCTGTTTACTCAAGTGGTGATCTTGGTCATTTGCGCCAACAATTATCTTAGGAAGAAGGACAAAGGAGATTTTGGGATTCCAGAGGTCTTTAACAACAACAAATGATGATGGCTCGATGATGATGCCGCAACGGAGGTGCTCATGCACTGAGAGAAGAGTGTGTGACATGGATATATAAAGTATCCGGCTGATGGCATATGAATCCTTGAGTCAACCTAATCTTGGATCACATGACGAGCAACGTGGAGCCTTAAGACGATGGCGCTGATGAGACGTGAGATGGTCGCGCATGACCACATTAAAGAGCAAAGAGGGAGCCATAGAGCTAAAGAAGGAGAAGCGTGATGCGGCAGCGCGCAAGAAAGCTGCTGGAGGAAACAACATCGGAGACATTGATGGGACTTCAACGGTGCGAGAGAAGTCGCTCACGTGAGTGTGCTAATGTTGTAGCATGATAGTGTCTCCAGGGACAATGTGATTCGACGATCTACGGAGGCTTTTAGTGGTGGAAGGTCACAGTTGCGACATGAATCCAAGCGGACAATGTGATTCAACATCTAGGATGCTTCGATGGTGGAAGTAAACTCTGACTTGCCTCTCAAACGAGTGGGGCCATGGTTAGTCTTTTCGGTTGCTTTACTTCTCGACAGAGTCGGATGCAGAGCGACGCTGGCAGTGGCGGTGCATATGGCAGCAGGCATGATGCAAAAATTTCAGAGGGAGCTGCAATGCGCGATGTGATGAGAGTCGGTAGTAGTGGTATGTGTGCGGTAGCACGAGGAGAGCAATGCATTAGATGGAGCGGTAGAGGCGGGCATCAGCAGCATAGACCAAGCACTCGAAGATCTTGTAATGCATGTGTGTGATGTATTTCTCAGAGCACCACTTCATGCTAAGAGGGAGTGTTGAGATTTTGTGTATTTGGGGTAGCATCGGTTGTGCTCTAGGTCCCAAATTATTTGGACGGACACTAGAGTACACTTGATCTACTGAAGACCCATAAATGGATTTAAGAAATTTCAAGCTGTGTTGAAGTTATTCAAACAAGTAATTATTTTTAATGGGATTTCCTAAGTCTAACCTAGGAAAATAAAATAATTAAAGTGAATTACCCACACATGTGATGTGAAACGGTCTTTAAGTCACATGGATCGAGCAGTCTCTTTAATCTCAGCCGCTGATGGATGATATAATGCCCGCCGACTGAAGGTTTCCAACCAAGAAGTATAAGAGAAAGGTCTAGAATCAGGTTGAAGACACACAATGCGTAGAAATTGAGGAATATATCAAGAATCCTACAGGCGAGCTGCTAAGAATTTCCAATCGAATTTCGTAGGTGAGGGGGTGGTACTGGTGAGGGAATGATCTACTCCAAGAGCCAAGAGACAACAAGAAGGCAAGAGGAGCACGTCAAGGACAATGCGAAGAAGTCGAGCATCGAGCACGTGAGGGAAGCTACGCGGGATCACACGGAAGGCACTAGAGGCTTTAAAAATTACGTTCGGGGAATTTTGGGGCCAACGTGAGGTTGTGAGACCATTCCGGTGACACGGTCCCTCCTGGTGTAGCTCGGTGGCATTCGAGGGTAGCAGAGTTGTCGGCCGTAGGCTTCGGAGCAAAGCGGCGGGGCTCTGCCGGATCCGAGCTAAGTCCTTATAACATCGTTTTGAGGGTGTGAATAAATCGCATCTCGACACTAGATCTTCGGGTTAGCTCGCGAGATATTGTATATTTTATTCTCTGTCGAGTGTGGTCCAAAGGTTGGAACCCAAATTTTTCAGATTGCTCAAAACTACTTAATAATAAAACCCTCATATCTACTAAACGATTTTCACTTTGCTTTTAAAGCGCGGACTTATGGCCCAAAAATCCATGTGTCACTTTGTCGCATGATGTGAATCCATTTAGTAAATGATCCGCATGCAGTAGATCTGTGGTTGTGTTTATTTTTGGTATTTTACGAATCTACTTCTAAGAAAATACTTGTATAAATTAAATCAAGTAGGAGAAAATAAACCAGCACTGCTTTAACGGCCAGACTTTTCCCACCACCATTGACTATCGATTCTGTATTGAGACATAAAAAGTGGAAGGCCTACCTACCTAAGATAACCATGGCTTTCGGGGAGGAGGAGATATTCTTTGATTCTGAAGGAAGGTGTGATGCTCCCTCCCACCCTTAAAGTGCTCCATAAGATGTGTGCGGTAAGTTACTTTATTGTTCTTAGTCGACCTCCGCGGTCCGCTATGAACATGGGGTATGCAAATTTATATTTTTATGCGGCTCTGTAAAAGCTCAAAACCACATTGTCACCACATTCATCTCATCAAATCGCGTGATATAAATTTTTTATCTCCGTTTAGCGCACATCGAATCTGAAAGTTACGCTCCCTTTCAAAGTTTGAACAATTACATTGCACCACGTCAACAAGTGAGGACCTCCACATGACATCCACTGCAGTGACCTACATGGCCATGCCATGCTCACCCAAAAGAAGTTCCACATATACCCAGGATCCCAACGTGGAACACATGGCCATTGCCACGGACATCCATTGCACTGTGCCAATCCTCATCTCCAAGCTAGTAGGTCCCACGAGACCCAAATATGTCATGTTGCATGATAATTCTTTGTTTTTTATGGTTCCATGGAAATCTAAGCTGTCAGCACATTATCCAATGCTGACACACCTCTGGACCCCGAGACTCTACGGATTAATCGATTATGCTATGGAAAATTTTCCCTTCGAACATCCAAGGCTCCATGATGCGTGGGTCTTTTCTTCCACCCTTAAATACCATATTCCACCGAATCACATGCGAAACTATATAGGAATTCCAATCTCAATCCCATCTAAGATAAAGGCTTCTCATCATGTCAATCTCGTCAAGGAACCTTCTAAGGAAATTTATATTTGACCTCAAACGAGACTTAGGGATCACGCAGATATGATATTTCAAAGTTTTACTCTCTTACTTCTTGTCGATGCGATGAGGAACTTCCATGCATGACCCACGTGGTGCACTCGCGGTGACCCCACCCCACCTTTGTTCTCCTCCGTACACTATACCACCGAGTGCCACGATCATCGAGCCAAGAGCCCCTTCATTGAGAAAGTCGATCGCTCCTCCACAAGAAATCGCGCACACTCCTCAGGGGTCCCTCACACAGCAACAGCCTTAGGTTAAAAGCTCATGCACACAGGATAATAGAGGAAAAATAAGGCTAGGAGTCACGTAGACACGTATTCCAAGCTCAATGTTGGGAAAGTAGCTATAGTGGGAATCACTTTTGGCTTTATTATGCCTCATGGAAATCGATCAAAGGCGACGAAAGGCAAAGAGGGAAATTTTCGGCATTTATTTACGAAAATAAACAGCGAAAATAGGAGAAAGGAAGGTGAAGTGAATACTACCGTATACAAGGGAAATTAGAGGATTAGAGGAAAATATGATAATGAATGTGCTGACATCAATAATAAAAAATGATGAAAGGATCAATTCACAACTTTGTTATCAATACCTCCTTTCATTCTCTCTCATACACTATCAAACATAGTTAGAGTATTATTATAGCATTTTGGTATCTACTTTGATTTGAAGAAAGAAATAAAGGAAAGAAAAGGGAAAGCAAGGAGGTTGGGTTGATTAACAATTTCGGTCATAGGTTTTTCGTACCGGGTGTTTCATGTGATTTCATACTGAGGTGTGAAAGCATGGTACATGCAAATTTTTATTTATTTATTTGTTACTGGTATGGAGTTTGCCTAGTTTGATAGTGGTTTCAACCTTGCCTTCCATTTTCCTAGATAACCATGGTGATGTGATTCATTCTTCTTTTCTTCTTTTCATTTTTTTTTTGATATGTATATATATATATATTTGAGTTTATGCTTATATAGACAAAATATAAATTTTATCAGTCCACTTAAATTTTGTTTTTTTGTAAAAATTTTGTATTGCCTTTATTTTTTTAATCGAAATGCTTGCTATTTTATATTTGAAAAAATATAGGGAGAATTACATATTCTTTACGATGAAGAGGATAGCCATGTGAGGTAAAATGACAAAAATACCAAGCTCATTGTGGAAACTATTAGTGCTATACTACACTTCATATTCATGATATATTTAAATAAAATCAAGTAAAGCATATGAAAAAAATTACAGACAGAACAAAAGAGAAAGAGGAGGAATGATTAGTCATCGTCGATGAAATTTTACTACGAAGCATCGACGTTGTCTTGATTATCATCTCGATTGGCAGTTTTTTCATTGTTTGGAGTCGAA
Source organism: Pinus albicaulis (assembly GCA_034641835.2). Taxonomy (NCBI): domain Eukaryota; kingdom Viridiplantae; phylum Streptophyta; class Pinopsida; order Pinales; family Pinaceae; genus Pinus; species Pinus albicaulis. The sequence goes on from MU968359.1 coordinate 39,279,452, forward strand.
CTTGGTCCGTGCAGTGACGGTTCAGTATGATGAGATCCGAGGATTCTTCCATCGGTAATAACGATGAGTGTATCTACATTCCGCTGTGGGTGTGACTCCAGCTCAAGGTTGAGGAAGAAGTATCCATCATGCTTTTCTTCATTATCTTCAAATGATCAATAATCGCTACATTCACATATGCTCAGACAATGGGAAGCAATTTTCGCTTTTCTCATGTTGTCACAAAACTTTCAGCCAAGGTAGAGCAATGTTAAGAAAAGATGAATTGATGAGCTGAATAAAAAAAGTAATGGATAGGTCAAGTTGTAAAAAACGCCGAAAAGCAAGAATAAAGGTACCCCAAAAACAAAGGGGAGGCACAGAGGGGAGGTTGGGATTGTCATAAAATGCCAAGAAGCGGGAGAGAAAGGAAGAAAAACTAAAACGAGGGTGTTGAGACTAAGGAAATATAGCTAATGGTAAAAGGGGGATGAACTGGTGAATAGGAAATGTCTTCACCAATACAAGAGAGAGAGGAAGGGAATGCAAGCTAGTGAAATCAGACAGAAGAGAGTCGAGGGCATAGCGAGGAGGGGAGGGAAAATAAATAAGGAGGCAATAAGGGATTATCGTGAAAGGGAGGACAGAGGCGTTTAAGCTCGACGAGGGGATACGGGTCAGCGAGTAAGTGATTTGTAACGTATAAGAGAATTTACCGCATCGACAAGATATTGCAAGCATCATGCGGTTTCCAGATTTAGGTAGAGAGATATCATGGAAAAGGAGAAAATGGTGTGCCATCACAGAATAGTTGATCAATTTGTCTACTCCAAGATGGTTAGAATAAGATATTTGCTTGATTATTATTTTGCTCACAATACTTTAGTATGAGAGATCTTTCAGGTCTTTTCCGGTGAATGCAACATCCGTCAGCTGAGTCCGAGATAGAAATATTGGGAGTTTGCTTAGTATTTATCATCATATTACCATAATTGTGGAGTCACCTTCAATATCATAACATTTTGCGATTTAAGTTCATGGATTTGGAGACCTTTTAAAGAGCATGTGTCTTTACCGTTGTTTGACAAAGAGTCAGCTTCATTCAAAGGAAGCCAAAATGCAGCCTTTTATTCATTCATATTGTAAGACCTCCTTTCCAACAATGCCTAGGTTAGCCTTGAAAGTGTTCATCAAAGAAGAGCGTTGGGATTTACACCCATCCATCCACTCGATAAACTCTTTCTCCGAGTCTTTATCTTCCAATTTCTCCTTTGGGGATTTTAACACATAAGTTTTTCTATAGTTTGGATTTTCGGTATTCTCCTTCAAATTATATCATTGAGATTGAGATGGTTGTTGGCTTTTGGATAAATCATTCAACAAAGAGACCTGTGTCTTATTTTTAGCTTTGTGCAAGGTTTTTTATCTTGAAAATCGCCTTGTTCCTAGCTAGCTTTATACTCCAAAGAAACACAGGGAAGTGTTTCCCAAACTCTCTTTGGCAAATGTTCTTCTTTGCCCTGCGATTGTTCTTTTCAATTTATTAATAACTCCGAGATCAAAATGATGGTTTTGAAATCAACTGGGAGGAGTTCGCGAGATTATTCCAACAACGATCATGTAAGGACACATAAGCCGTTCTTCTTTTCGTTAGATAAAGGTATCTCGAAGTGACCTAGAATGCTCTCTTTTTAAAATGATCGAAGTCAATATCTATCTTTGAGGTAAGATCCGGATGAACATTTTTACCTTCGTAGCGTCTCAAATTTCCATACAAGCCCTATATGGGTTACAAAGGAGTGGGAATCGATCTTTAGAAGGGACCGAAGGAAACTTTGACTGTGGTGATGATCTAGAGTAATCCCACCGGTAAACCAATTTCGTTACCTTTCGACAATGGAGTTGCATCTATAGAGCATTCCTTTCGTGGTTTCTAGATCAATCTCAAGGCATGATAGGAAATTTTCACCATTCCGTGTATTGGACTGTTCATCCCATTTGGAAATCGTCCATGGTGTTTATAAATTAGATTCGTAGATAATTTTAAATAATTTATGAATGCTCTTCGGTTATTAGTGAGGGGAGACTGTCTGCCATTTTTATCTCCATTTTTTATGTCAAGCCTCAAGGGATTTTGGAGAGATCATGGATGAAAGGTATGTATTTTTATGTAGAGCCCAAATTGAGAAGTACAATGTTAGATAACCTCGATCAAGGAGATTTTGTCTAATAGTGGTGAGACATTTTGACTCCAACACCTTGCTTTCCAATAAGAGTGTTGTCCTTGATAAGACACACTATTCTCTCGTTTACGTACTGTCTTTGTGCACCACGTCAACGGTTCGATCGTTATCACCATTATCCCTAATATCTCTATTTAAGATGTTCCTCATAAGCTAAGGGATGTAGACCCTATCAGAAATGAAGGACAAGAATCCAGAGACATGCCTAAAACATCAAATATCGGATAAAATTAATGGGATTTCATAGACGAATTAGATTTCTACGCGGCGACCGCGTCTATGTAACAAACAAGATCCTATGCAATTAAAAATGAGTATTGATGTATAATCACGTTAAATGACCACAATGATATTCAAAAGAGAAAATGCCAATGATCATTCAATAAGATACTTGAGCCAAATAACAAAGCTTATTATGAAGTGATCATTAAGACAAAAAATTACGATGTTTGAAGATTTCGCCAAATTATGATATTTCCAATATAACCTACAATAAATGGTATTCTATTACCAAACTTTAGATAAAAATAAAATTAGCGTGATTCGATTATAGAAAACGAAATTTTATGGTTTTGTATTTTGTGATTTTTAGATTTTGATTTTTATATTTTATATTTTAATATTTTTAAATCCTAAAAGTAAAATTTAACACTAGTTAAAATCTAAACTAAAATCTACAAAAATGAACCATTAAAATCAAATTTCTAAACTAAATTAATATACACCTAAAACTAAACTAACTTACAATCTAAAAACTAAAGATAATTACAATCTAAAATTAAACCTAAAGCCTAACGCTAACCTAGAAAGTCTAACACAAATTTTTTTAACCAATTAAAAAAGGTCGAATACATGGACGTAAACTTTGAGTTTATGTGTATGTTTTTACTGTGCTCACAGGCCGAATGAAATGGGAGGACGACGAAGAGGAAACTACGACGAAAGAGGAAGAGAGACGGACCTGTTGAAGGCAAGAGAGATGATGTCGATCTAGGCGCGAAGAAGATCGATGGCAAGAGTGGGAAGAAATCTGGAGGGCGTGGAAGTGGAAGAGATGTCGGCTGCATTTTACCTGACGACAGGAGGATATCGTATGGGTAAAGATGAAAACAAGCCATTCGATGGAAGACCCTGACGTAGGTTGATTGAAGAAGTGCAAGGAGAAATGGGACGATCGACGGTCCGTGGCAGTCATGGAAATGGAAGACAAGAGCAAAATAAATTATATGAAGACGATTTAGGAAGGATCCGAGAGAGGGGAGTAAGGAGAGTGGAAGAAAATGAGTGATGGAGACGACAATCGTGTTTAACAAATGTGAACCTAATGGAAGAAATGTAGGATGGGGAGAAAAGAGTTGAAGGAAGAAGATCAAGGGCAAAGGAAATGATGTTGGTTTAAGATAGAGAGGAGAGGGCAGAGCAAGATTTGGCCATGAAGAAATCTCAAAGAGTAAATCCGCCTGGCAACATTAAACTCATCCGTTAACCGCTTACCCTTTTCACCAAAGAGAGATTCTGAGGCTGTATCCGGTTCAAGCTGGATTTGCGTCGTATCTCCAAATTTTTTTTCCAGTAAACTCCGTAACTTGAAAAACCACGATTCAAGATATATACACTAAAAAATGATTAAACCCTTACGATATTGAATAAATTAAATTTAGAAACTAATGATACGAACCTCATAGTCGTATTTAACCATTTTACAATAATTTTCAGAGATTTAAAATTTTAGAGGCACAGTTCGAAAACCTCGCAACCACTCACTTCGTAAGATAGACTTGAAATTTAAATTAATAATATTGTATTTATGTTATCAGAGTCATTCAACTGGCACTTCTGCAGATGTTCAATCTAAAAAATTTTCCACACTTAGATCCGCACTCCAGATCAATAGAGATTTAAGAAACAACATGAGATCCTTTAAAAATCCTAATGTTATTTTATAACCTTAAAAACTCAAGACAAGATACCTATATGCGTGCATTAATCCATTATACATCAACCATAAAATGTAAGAAACAAAGTAGGCGTAGCTTAGAGACAATTCGCTATTAGATCTGAGAAGGAACATCAAAATTTGTAACCCCAAAGTCTTTATGCTTTATTCCTCAAAAATTACAAGAGCTTCAAGAACAAGTGAATGATCCGTATATTGAATGACCTAATACACAAAGACCTCTAAATTTATAGGTCAAAAATCTCCAACTCCGCTAGTTTGATGATCCTGTCAAAATAATTCAACTGTTCAAAAGTTTTTAACTATCTTTAACGAGTGTTGCAATTAAAATTTTGGGGAAAACGAATTTATCATTTAATTTAATTTTAATTAACTCAAAAATATTATTAGAAGAATTAATTCCAAAATTTTGACTTGACTTAACCACCAAGGCCCAGTCCCAAAATTTCTAAAATTCTTAATATTCTCATTCAAGCTTTCAAAATCATTTTCCAAGGACCTACAAATCTTGCCTTTAAAGATTTAATCCACCAGATTCTACCAATTAAATTGTTTAAGATTTTTGTTAATTTACCGCAAAATTTAACTAAATTGACCTGGAGAGGATTTTAATTATTTTTCCAACCCTTATATGAGATAACCGTTTTACATACATGAAGGGGGAATACCCACTAGGCAGACCCTTAAACCCGCCTAATGACCAAAATATGATCTAATATAATCATGAAGCCCAAACTAATTTTACAAGGACTCGATGTAAAACACCAGGACTCACTTAGCATGTCGATGACAAAATCCACCCTAGCTTTGGGGTGAGGTAATGAGGAAAACTTCATTGTCACTTACGGAATCGCTGGAGTATTAAAACCTCTCAGGACAGAGATCATCAACATACTAGGTTTACCTAGTTGTTACATACATTGACGGTCATACTTAGATCATTTACATCATAACATGCGTAATGGGCTGCATCATTTTCTATAAAACTTCCACACCAAGATGGAATCAATTTACGTGCATCATCATGATCAATCCCATTGAAAAACAAGGGATCGCTATGGGGTATGACAAAGTGTGCTCAACACTTCAAAGGAATTATTCAAAGCTAAATGGTATCTGTCCACCATTTTTATAATTTTGAGTAATCGATCTCCATTTCCTGACCAAATCGATTTCTTCTTCTCATTTTCCCACCCTTGGTACAATAAGAATTGTCTAAATCCTTCTACTTTTTTGTCAGATGTCGTGAGGGAGCATAAAGCAAGAAAAGTGATAATAGACAAGGCAAGAGAGGGATAGATTTTAAGAGATTTACGCCCACTAAATTAGAGCCAAGAAGATTCCTATCAATAACTTATTTTTCATTTTGTCAATGGTGATGTTCCGTACTGCCTTCAAATGTCCAAGATCGACAAGACATCCTAAGATAATTAACGATGGTCCAATTCCATCGTAAGAGAACTAAAGATTTTATAATATCAGGATAGCATCAGAATTCCACCCATAGATGCAACTTTATGATATTTAATTCTCATGAAATAACATAAATTTGTCAAGAAGTACTAACTGGCACATGGCATCACCCATCAAGAGGGTGTCATATGAAAATTGAGAGGACCATATCGGCTCCATTACAACCTTGATACCGGTGATGAGACCAACTTCAGGCTATGATCTGCTACGAGCATCGAGGATTCTTGGCTTGAGGAAAGAGGAAGGAGATAGGGAAACTCTATCATGTCAATGGGAAGTTTGAAAGAATTTCAGCCTCCATCACCATAGATCCATGATTAGCCTGCATTGGATGAGGGTATGAACCGTCAAACTTTTTTCAAGGACAAAGAGGAGGAAGTAATGTTCACCATCAATGCATTGGCAAGGTTTGTAGTTTTGATAAACTTTCTCCATCTCATCATACTTGAGTGAATGGTTTCTTGGACCTCAAAAGGATAGAGTTCAAGATTTGTCTTTGGGATATGGTGGGCCTCCTTTGATTTCTAAATGATTTGGGAGATAACATATGAGGCAAGGATTTTTGTAATGATTTTGTACAAAGAGTTGCAAAGCGGTGTACTAAATTTTGGAGAATGAGGAGGGCACTGTAGGTATATGGCAGAAAGTTTGGAGTTTGTAAATCCAATTTATCTTCTTTCTTCAACCCAAAGGATCATTTTACTGTCATTTTTAATGACATCCTGTTATATGGAAAATTTTGCGGAAAGTGCTTATTCGCCTGGGTGAGACGGTCGGGTGATGAGTGTCCAAATAGCATCGGTGATTTTAGCTCTTGATATCTTGGGAGTAAAGTGTTGATCTCATCCATGATCACCACATACAAGAAGTCATCAATCCTTCATCTAACCGCTTCAGCGAGCATTTTTATACGGTTATAGTAGTCACGATAGTCAATAGTGTGCACCTTCCTTCACACGCTTATGGTTTAGATATTGCTTCTGACATTCGATAGTAGCTTGCTTGTGAAAGAAATATGTATTGTCAACAACAGAACTGTGAGATTTTGATCTAGCCTTCCATTTTTCCTCTTTTCCGTTTGTTTTGTTGTCAAGTTCCAAGATAGTTCTTCCTCATCTATGCTTCATGGTTCTACCTATGAATGTTGATGTACAACTTGATCGCCTTCTAGATCTCTTTGATTTAATTTTGAATTTTCCTGCCCCTAATAGAAGTTTTCTTCCAACTTTGTTTCAAGAAATGTGTCGTTGAACTTTAACGATCACGCTAAGAAGGAGCACTAATTGCCTAGCTTTAGGATGTCAGCCCATGTGCTGATTGAATTAAAAGGATGGGTCCAAGGAGGAAATGATCTCCGAGGAGGGTGTGATGAGTAATGATACAGATAGAGTAAGAAAGACACTAGAGGATGCAACAAAAATGGAGATAAGGAACAACCATAATAAAACTGCCTTTCCATTATGTTCTACCGTATCTTCGATTGTTTCGTGTGAACTTTGCTTTTGGGAATACGTCGGGGATTGCGATTTGACAATTGTTTTCAGTCGGTTCCCCTTGAAGGATCATTAAACCGCCGCTTCTTTTTTCATCAGTATGGTGTGATCAAGTAAGGTCCTCCGATGATGATGTTTATAAGTATCCTCACCGCTTTCCATTCCTGGCTTTCAAGGAAACAAAACTTCTTTATCTTTGTAATGATTTGGTCCATATATGTACATTTAATAAATGTCACTACAGATTTTGAAAGATTGAATTTGATCCAAATTTGGTCTTATCAAATAGCTTGTTTCCCAAGACTCTGATTCAAAATTGGTATATTCATCAAAAGGCACTTCTATATTCCACCTCATCATGCCCATGTAATTTTCATGTTTTATTTATAATGTTCCTTATGTCTTTTGTCCTTTGTTTGGTTTCTAAAGAGAATCCATACCAGCTTTTCGTGATGTTGAGTTCTGAGCAAAGAGTGGAGGCTCCCAGTCCCTATAATTCCAAGAGAGGATTTCATTATTTCAGAATGGCAGTTGAGGACTTTTCTTCCTCCCGATTCATAAAGTGATTTTCTTCTTTGTTGATAATCCATCCTAATAAAGCTTCTATTGGGTGTCAGGTTCTAAGGAAGACCTTCTCGTGTTTTGCCCGATGGATGTTTGGGATGATTTTCATCGGGCCTATTTTTTTATGGTTTCTCTTAGAGTAATCTCCATGCTCTTTGGTCGCGTTCCTGTGAAAATCCGTGAAAATAAGGTTCAGCTAGAGGAGGATGGAGTACAAGACTTGGATGGGGATAAAAGTGAAGAGTAGATCCTTGAAGAGAGAGGAATGTGGAGAGTTGAGGAGGATCCTTTAGGAGGGGGCAAGGGAGATGGCTAGGTTAGGAGGTAAGGTGTGGTTAGGGATGATTAAGAGGGGATTAGGAATTTAAAGGGTTGAGGAGGGGTTCAACAAGGGGATTGAGGAAAGGGCGAATGAGGTTGAAAGATGGATTCGTGTTTCTAAGATCTATCAATGTCTTTTTTTTTTGCGAGCCTCATTGTGCTTATGGACTGAAGTTTTGACCTCAATAAATTTAGTGCATCTATTAGAAAATGACCATATCTATGGCATACCTTACACTTGGAAAGTGAATTTGTTCGTAGCTCAGTTTGTATGTGAGTCCAAATTGTCCACCTTAGGTTTGATCGTCCAAAGTACTTTCCAGATCCACTTCAACAGACGAATTGACAATCACTCTAACCTGTTCTTCCTACGTTGTTCCCAATCACTTCAACTGAATCATCCCCCCAAAATGCAAGGTAGCTGGTGGAGGAGGCGAACCTTGACATGGACATCATTGGTTACGCCAAGTTTTTTTATCAAATTTTGAGTCCATTTGTTTAGGTATTCTCCTGTGTCCTTACAAAATATGGGCCCATTACCGAATATCAAACTTTGTCTTTATTTTCAACTTTAAATGGAATGTGAAGAAACCCTACCACAAATCGATTGAAATTTTCTCATTGATCTTGTTCGTCCAAATAGACCAACCTATTTAAATCGCTTCTGCAGGCCAAAGTCCTATAAATTGACCAACGAGATCTTATCGCGATAGAGAGCTTCATTCTAGGATCGCATAGCAGCAGGAGGACTCTGGATGCCTCTAGTTTTTGAACAAATTTGGAGATTAGTGTAATTGCCGGTAAGCGTATTCAATGAACTTGATCAATGCCTCTAAAAGGTCAGTGATTTCATGGAGAGGCCACCTCAAGATGTCCACGAGAGGCTACGTATCCTGGGATCGCCCCATGTGAGTAGGAAGGGGTGCTTCAGCCTAAGTCACTCTAACCATCACTTCGCCTCCCAATCATGAAAAAACTTTTCTATTTTGTATTGCCTCTAAACAAGAGCATGCTAAGGAACATTTTATGAAAATTTAAGCAGTATTTTAACAGAAAGACCAGATCAAAGTAATTAGGGAGTCCATACTGATTAGCCAAAAACTAGAAAATAGCGATTCGGAATTTTGGAAAATAAATAATAAGGACAAAAATAAACAGCTAAGAAACATATCAAACAAAACTAGGTGGAGGGACCCAAACTATTGTTTGAACCTTAGTATGGTCTCATCTCCATGGGTACCTCCAACTGTGGTTGGGATTCCAAGATACTTTCTAGCAAAGTATGTATCATGATACAGTCCTTCGTGTGGTGATGCAGTGCTCCATAAAGTGGATAAGATCTGCCTCAATGTTTCTGAACCTATCCAAGTCGATCACAAATAAGGAGGAATTTTTATATGCTAACATATCCATTGTATGCACTACTAATCAAGTGCCCACTTATATGAAATAATAAACGGTTCCTGAATCGCTAACCCAACAAGTACCTTAAAGAAAGTTTATGTCGTGGGGGTTCCTTTTCTCTTCAAACAGATGATATTATCAGAGGTTTTGGGGGAGCCTACAAAACCGGCCAACTATTTCTAAATGTTGTCGTGTACATGTGTGTTTTCCCTACCAGTTTCCTGCCTTAAAGTAATATGTCACTCCCCCATGAAACAAAGCTCGTTAATGAGCATGAAGGGTGATACCAAGGGTGAAAATGGTGAGAAGAGCTGCTGAAAAAAATATAGGTATTAAAGGCCATGAAAAGCTATGCATAGAGAATTAGGTGAGAGGATGGGGTCACAGGGCACTAGAAATAAGAAGGAAAGAAAAACGAAATATTTAAATGGAAGGAGGGACAACAACAAGCAAAGGAAAGGAATAGCCCCCTACATAAGTGGAGAAAAATTTGAGGGGGGTTGTGAGAGCCTAGAGATTGTGGGGATGTTATAAAACATAGGGCTCTCGAAGCTGCCAATTACTAACATACAAGCTCAACTAGAAGAGAATACAAAGAAGAGCTAGAAGAGGGAGTAGTGAGTAATAAATAAGACCATGAGCTAGAGGCCATTGCAATTATTGGAAATACAATTTCTCTTTCAAAAGGTAAGCACACAGTAATTAAGTCATGACTATGTGCATGTGGCCCAAATTCAAGTGTGCTGTGCGCCCTCAAACCTTAAGGAAAAATGGTAACAAAGGTAAAACTAAGTTTTTGAATCTCGTCTATTGTTATCATTGATGATGCTCGTGAATCTTAATAGCTCGCTGATCGCAATCCATGATAGTTGTTGATTTTGGGTGCATCGATGATCTAGGCCTGCAACTGCGGAGGGGCTGTAACACATGATATATCCAAGACCCAAACCGCTTGAGTAAATTTCCACCGAGATTAAGTTATTTAAATAGTTAATATTTAATGAGACTTGTCTTAACTTAGGGAAATTAACAATTAAAGTGAATTAATTTAAGCATGTGTGAGAATGCTCAAGATTTAGATCAAGTCTTTTCTAATATTAGGGATCATTGAGATTAGATCGACCTTGATAATAACTAGAAAAGTATTAAAGGGGAAGGTTTCCGGGGGTTAGTTGGGAGGATACATGTTGAGTTCAAGATTTAATTACTTCTAATGGGTATAGTTCTAGATGAAGATCAGATCTGGGCGATTTAGTGCTAGAGGGGCATATTAGCAACGTGATTTCATCCAAGGTCAGTTGTTACAATAGTTGTGGAGCAATCAATACTTGAGTGTTAATTTAAAATTATTACCTTCGATGTTTTTTTGTTCGATGGAGCTATTATCACTATACATTTTCCTTTGCAAGTCTAAACATATCAATTCCTAATATCAAGCTTCTAAAATAAGAGAAAGCTCATAAAAGCCCTTAAAATACTTGTACTGCATCTTCTCTTAGTTTTCACTACAGACAAGACTTTTTTGTAAAGGAAATGGCATAATGACTTTTTCTTCATTAAATGCGAGCTCAGAAAAGGTAAAAAAAAGGCAGCAAATCTAGAAGCTCGCCTTAAGTCATTTCAAAGCTTTCAGCATTCCCGCGGTGGAAATTCGCTCTTTCGTGTTCATGTATCCTATCCATTAAGGAGCTAACCCTTGATGTAAGGAACTGACCCTTTTGAAGGAGGATTCATCCTTCTTGTTTGGAGTCAAGAACCTCCTTTCACTATAAAAGAGGCATAGTGTAAGTGTACCTCAAAGGGTCATAATGATGAGTCTGCTTAGTATTATTTGGAGGTGAAGTGTCGTTGAACCAGAATTTTAGCCGATATTCATGGAAAAAGATTACACAATTGCATGTGTATCTCATTGAAGAGTGCAAGGTTTGTCGTAGTAAAAGGAGATTCCTCGCTTTGGACCCGTGAAGACCCGTACAACATCAAGGTGGACACGTTGCAGTTTTTTCAATATTCAATGTTACTGCATGTACGTCTATTTTTCTCTCTGTAATAAGTTGTCAATTGATTTGTTTATTTTATGATTCCTTCGATCACCATAATATATATGATTTATGAATATATCTCAGGCAGTGCTATTTGATGTTTGTCACAGATTGCGTATCTTCGCTGCAACTCTTCGGCGATTGGAAGGACCTTACCACTACTAAACAAGCATCGATCAGCGTAGGATCAGAAACCTTTATAGCATTTAATTATGAATCGCGATATATCTCCAGAGAAAAGATAGATTTAATTGTCTCTGCTTGTTGCTAGCTATCCGTAGATACTTGTGAGGTCCGTCTGTCCGCAAGAAATCCACTTATCCGTCCAAAATTCGATACTCCGTTGGGAATGATTGGATTTTTGGTTTTCCTTTGTTTTGACTTGAGAAATGATTTTTTCCGGGTTCCTTGATTGATGTATACTCTGCTTGGGTGGCTACTTAATTTTTCCGCATTCTGAAAGTTTTGAAAACTTTCGCTCTTTGAAGTTTTCTGATCTCCGTACTTTGCATTCGCTAATGCGACAAGCAGGTCAAGTTAGGTCCCTAGTTTGATAGATCAAGCACCAAAAGACAAACATCAAAAACCAATTCTTTTAGAGTTCCGATCTAGTCCTTCTCTCCGTTTCCAAAGAGGGACTTCTCAAATTGTTGTAAATATAACGCTCTTCTTTTGTTTAAGTATTGATTTTAGACTGCTGATATGCAAGGTTTGCTTATTGAATTAGCGTCGTTATAACATGAAAGGTTCAGTAGTATAAACATAAAGAAGAAGTGTCGATTCATTGGGCAATGGACATGAATAATAAATAATGTTGATCAATGCATATGGATATCAAAGGGCAACTAACTGCCAATGGTGGATCCCTAGTTTTGTGAAGGAGATGAAAATAATGATTTTGAAAGAGAGTTGAATTCTCAACAAAGGGAACTTAAAAACATAACCTAAACATAAAGAGGTATTTGATGTATTTATAGCTAACCATGAATTCTACAAACCACACTTTAAGAAAATCATGATTCAAGACAAATTTTAAAATGAAATCTAAGATTCGACATCCTATTTCCTCAAAGATTTTATTTCAAAGGACATTAGAAAACATAAAGATTCACTAACAATTACAATGGTAGAAGAGGGAACAATTTAACAATACTCATTTATCATAACTATAACCTTAAAACAATTGTTCAAGCAAGGACAAAGGGTACAGATCAAAAAACCTTACTAACTATAAACAATGTACCTTCAAAGGGAGACTTCAAAAATGCTTTCGTATAGCAGGCTGCCAAGCAAAACAATAAATCATGTCAAAACCAACTATTTGAACTATTAGAGAAATAAACAAGTATGAGGACTAAAGAAAATATTAAAGACTCAAAATTCTTGGTAATAAAACATAAAACAATGAAGGATAAACAGTCTAAGGTGCCTGTGAGTCACTTAGCCTAAAATTTTCATCCTACCGTAGTAAGAATTTATGAAACATAATGAAAATAGGAAAACAATGCATAATCTTAACACATCACCAACAACCAAGCTCGTGATCTAAATGATAGAAGTTTTCCAAGAACAAGCATGTCACAACATCATCAAGCTTCCAAGACTTCAATTTCCTTCTTCAACTTCAAATGTGCTATGTATTTATTTCGCAGAGTTTCAAGATACAACTTGCTTCCACCAACCAACCCTTTTACAATGTGCACTCAAGGAGTTTTTATAAGAAAATGAGGAGGTGGAAGAGTCTCCGTGCTTGAAGTGGTCATCTCTGCTACTAAATGCAAATTCTCGGTCTTGAGCTATGTGCATAAAAAAGGCGTAAATGCATTGAATTAGAACCCTATTTCATTTACTTCCGTTTATGATTTTTTAGGTTTAGTGGTAAAAATATTGACTATAAGGCACTTATCCTTTTTTTACAATAACTTCAACGATGCTTCCAAAATTTGTTCTTTGTTTGAAATAACTCAGCCGTCTTTAGGCAAATATCTTACAGTTTTTCAGTAATAACTATGCCTTCTTTTGATTTATGAAAGCTGTGTGGCTTCCTTTGGGTAGTCAAGATGATAATTGGCCTCCGAGGTATGCTGGGAGGCCTTTTCGACCGATATATCTTGATTTTCTCCTAAAACACTTTTAATATGCTTTGGTGTGTGTTTTAGGCCTAATTAGCTCGATCTTCATTTCGATTTGTCTTTCTTAATATTATCTTCATCTCTCTTTGAACCTAAGGATTAAAACCTTGACTTCGTGTTTTAGGCATTAACTTTGCTATGTTAATTTCTTCAATTACAATGAAGGTCTGCCTTCGCTGTGTGGTTTTATCTTTATTGGAGAATGTTTAAACCTGGATTAAGCTCCATAATTTAATCGTGGATTAAACCCAAAGATCCTTTCTTTCTTTGTTTTTAAGCCACAAAAATCGTCATTCGCCTAAAATGTCACTGATCACATCGAAACATGACAAAAATCACCAAAAGAATCCTACAAAAAACACAACAAATTGATTAAGAAATCACAAAATGGTTCGAATCAAGGTCGAGGTTCGGTGGAGGAGGTCGGAGTCAAAAGTAATGGGCAAAAGGTAAAGTAGAAAAATCCTGGAAAAAATAGTTAACCAGTGAAATGAAGTTTGAGTGAGTCAAGGAACATGGACCATTAGACGTATGGATCTATAGATATCTACATGGGAGTCGCCAGAATAAATGAGGCAAACAACTTGGGATGATGTTAACGTGGCTTGATTAAAAATACTTGACAAGACTTTGGCCGAGAGTTTGGGAGAATGGACGAAGGTGAAAGATTTTGGGTCACGACATAACGCTTAACGTCTTGATCAACATAATGAATGATTGAGATCGACATGAAATCTTTTCGGGAGATTATAGATGCAATGGTTTCGCTGGCCGTAATGGGAGCGTTTTATTCCAAAGATCGGCGACCGTTACTGGTGTGCAAATGACAACGTCATGGAGAATGGTATGGAGGAAAACCTAAATGGTTTTCGTAGCTAGTGGTTTCCGGATTTTTTGCAAAAAACGCCGACATTTATATAAATTGCTGACGCCGTTGTCCTTTGAATATCATAGTTTTATTTTTTCGATTAAATCGCAGTATGTAACAGCGGGTTTAATGCTGCATCGCTGGGATGATCGAAAAGCAACCAACGATGCGGATTGCATGCACGGAAAGTAAGTTTGGGTATGTGTAAATTAGATGATGTGTAACGTTGTCGTGGAGCAGTGGATTGGGTAAAGGGTCATCGGTGTCGATTTTCTCCGTTAGATCTCTTCTCGTGGACGATTAAGATTAAAGATGGAGTGGGGTTTTTTTGAATAGAGGAAAAGGTAGGAGTGAACAACGATGGGAAGTTGGGATGGTTTCGAGGGCCGCTGTCCGGATAACGACCCGGTCGTTCCAGACTGCCCAAAAAATGATATGTCCGGAATGTGAAATATAAGGAAAAAGAGATTTGGATGAGGGTCTATGGCCTTAGGCCCGTTGTGGGCTTAAGGTCGCAGGAGATGGAGTGGGCTAGCATGAAATGTTCCTGGCTTAAGTCCCAAATTGTTGTGTAAGGATTTTTAGGCCAAAAATAGGTTTTAAGCCAACCGAGGGTCTTGGTAGTGAAAATGAAGGGATTTTGAACAAATATGGAGATATAAGGTTTGGGTGCGATTTTGGAATGGTTTAGAGTGTTGATGAAGGTTTGATGATTTGTGGGGAATAAGAAAGGAGGAGTGAAATATGAAAATAGGTTTAAGTGCTTTTTTCTGCAATGTGTATGTTTTAGTGCAAAACAACAAGCAAGATATCTTCAAGGTAAAAATTATCAGTAAAAACTTCAAAGATGATAATTTTTCAAAGGAACTATCTTCAAGGTTTTAAGTGACAAAGTCTTTTAGCCACTTTTGGGTATAACAAAATTTATATAATAAATAATGGCTCCAATTTGGGAGATAGTTGGTCTTTTAGGTGTCCACCTCAATTGCAACTGCTTTCATTGAAACCAAGCATTTTAACTATTGGGAATCAACCTTATTTTTCTTTTAATGCATCTTTTCCGATTTGATGATCTTCAAAGAATTGAAACATTGAAATTCTATCAAAACAACATTTCTACTCACCAATCCAAATGATCCTAAATTTTTCTCTTATTTCTCAAAGGCATTTGGACTAGCAAACTTTCATCAACATTTTATTTTGAAAAGAGGGAATTGACTCATTTACTTTATTTCTCCATGAACTCCGCTAAAATAAATTGAGTCTATAAATTTCTCTAGCTAACTACGAGAAAGCGCACTAGACCGTTTGGGTCAGTATCTCTTTATTCTCTAAATTCTAAGACAAAATTTAAAAGCGTACCAAGCTTTTCAGATTGTAAACAAATAATGAAATAGTTAATTCATGGTATAAAAACAAGCTGAACATAGACTAAAATTTAAGTAAAATTTATAAAAATTAAAATTGTGAAGGCTTAAGATCTAAAAATTTAAGAAGGATTCTTCATTTTTCTTCACTTAGATTTGATTTTGTTTGAGCTATATTTTCTTTCTTCTGGTCCAAGTTTTGGATGGTACGTTCATTTTCAAGTATTCCATAGGTTCAGGATTTGCTTAGTTGAACCTTGTTTTTTCTATCCTAATTCACCTTTACCCATGTTTTATTGTTGTTTCATTGATTCAATTCACTAAATCTATCAACAAGAAATTGAAACCACTAGTCATGATTAGGTCAGATAGACTAATCAGAAGTGGTTTTGTAGAGTGGTACTTGAGCCACACTTTCAAACTTTGTACTTTTTGATATGGGGCTGTACCTTGTTTTGACAATTTGCCCTCTTTCTTTTTCTGTTGTTTTTGTATTTTTTTCATTTTTTTTCTTTCAAAGAAAAAAAATCAACAATTAACTAAATGCTCAAAGGCCGAGCTTTATGGACATTTCTCCTATCTAACTTAATCCACTTGTAATGCTTACATGTTTAGCTGATGAACTTCTTTCTAGTGAAGAGATCATCATGTTCTTGAGTAGGGGTATCTTTTTATACCTCTCTAACTTTTCCTGTGAGGAAGGCTCATCTTCATCCCCGTCACAAATTCCTCTTTCCTTTTCAATCTCAATATCATAACTAATAGATTACTCGATTCCCAATTATATGAAAGTTGTTTATGATAGGCTGCATTGTTTGATTACTGCTATCAAGTTGATGATACTGTGAAATTCAGACAATTAATCCATCATCAAGGTCCCGCATGATTAGTTTTTGGAGCTTTTATCATCATCATCGTATTGAAAAAAAATTAAAATCATTAGTATAAACAATTTCACCAATCACATCAGTTAATGCTTTGTTTCTCTTTTAGCTGATATACAAGTTTATTTTGTGTTTCAAGACAACAAGATTCAGTAGGTAGATGAGCATAAGTGTTTGTTGAGATGTTTCTGAGGGGGTGGTTGTTTATTTAATATCTTATCAATTCTTTCTTTGTAAAAGAGTATGAATTTTCTCTTTGTTTTGACAAAAACAACAAATTTTCCCCAGGTAAGTTGATTCCATTTTGAGGCCGGATGTCTTCTTCAAATTTTTAGGGAAATTATTTGTGCTTAAGTGTGGTAAATTTGAGGATTGCCCTTCTTTCCCCGATCTATCTCCTGGGCTTCAAACAACTCCTCATGATTTCCTATGTATGCTCACTTTGAATATAAGGTTCATGAGTTGTTTCTAGTATATTGTCAGATGCCATTCTTCTTAATAATTGAAAATGAGTCATGACATGTAAAGGTAGAGACTCTGCCAGTGTTGTCTCTTTCTCCTATTTCATATTTTTGAGTTCAAGATGGCTTATGTTTTCTCAGAAACTCGCTTCACTTACATTTTCATTTTTAAGGTAAAGTTCTTTAGTAGTGCAATACAAGATAAAGGGAGGCAACTTAATCCTCGACACAATATTCCTTATTTTTCTTTGTGAATCCCCCTTCATCATACATCTTTTGCTTGTTGTATTTATTCGGTGGCTAGAGTTTGTGTTTGATCGTGGTGCCATAGTTGCCTGGTAATCAGTCATCTGACAACTCCATGCGTATCCAATCTTCTGCCAAGTATGTACACTATTTTTCCAATTAGGTTTTAATGTGTTTAGTTTAGCTTTCCATTTATACTTGGATTCATGTTTGTAATAAAGAGGTCATTGTATCTTATCAACCAGCTTCAGTATCTTACCAGTGGAGTCATTAGGTTCTTTTGGTTGTGGCTGCTGTGTGGAAGATTTTAACTTTATCAGTCTACCAACAAGATGATTGGTTTTCTTCTAATGTATTCCTAGAGAGTTTACAAGGACTATGGGCGCAATAGGCCTAATGGAGGCCAAAGGAGCCACCAAAATGGAAAAATTTTAGCTTTGTGAAGGTAAAATGTTTTATGGTTCCACCACCATGTTTATCATGAAGCCAACTGGAATATTTTCTGATTTTGTAGTGGCTTTGGTGTATGAGAGTGTCCTATGTCATATTAACACTTTTCTAGGGTGATGACAAACAGAGTTTACTCTATGACTTACTAACTGATTTTCTTGAGATTTCTAGACTAAAGAGTTTGAGAAGTTTTCTAAGCTATCATAGATTCAAGAAGTCCCACCTCGATCGCCATTATGTTGGGGTCCCCAGAGCTGACAGATTGGCTAACCAAAAGACAAGCAAATAACCACCTTAGAGTTCCGGTGATCTAGTCCTTCCCGTTCTCGCAGAGGATCTCAAATTGTTTGCAGCTAGTATGTTTTGTTTACTTTAAGTAATTGATTTAGACTGCTATTATGCAAGTGTTTGTTTTGTTTTGCTTTGTTTCGTTAAATTAGTACATTAGAACATGAAAGGTCTAAGCAAAAGATAAATAGAAAGAAAATGATTCACTGGCAATGGATCTGCAGTTAGCAAATAAAGCTCATTAATGGATATGGTATATCAAAGGAAAATCTAATCCTGCTGTCAGATCCTTTAAGCAGGAATGAGATGCAATATTAATGTATTTTGAAAGATATTTGAATTCTCAAAAAGGAACTTAAAACATAACTAAATATAAAGAGGTATTTCTGATGTACGTATTAACCATGAATTTACAAACCATTGTCTTCACAAATCATGACTTTCAAGAAACTTTAAAAATGAACTCCAAGATCTCAGAGCAACTTATTTCTCAAAGATTTTATTCTCCAAAGGAATTTAGAAACATAAAAGATTCACTGACAAATTGCGCAAATACAGAAGAGGGAACAATTCAACACATTTATGATCACAACTATAAAGACCTTTAAAATGATTTTTCAAGTGTGACAAAGGGAAGGGGATCAAAACAAACACCTTTGGCTAACTATAAAATAACGGTACTTCAAAGGAGATTAAAACACTTTCAAGGGTGCTTACGTTGTGAAAACCATAAATCATACGAAACCAACTATTTGAACTATTAGAGAAATAAACAAGCATGAGGACCAAAGAGAAAATATTAAAGACTCTAAAAAATCTAGTGTATGAAAACATAAATGAAGGATAAAACAAAACCTATGGTGGCCTATGTGAGTCATTTTCTTAGCCCAAACTTTTCATCCTACTATAGTAAGAAATTAAGGAAACATAATGAAAACAAAAAAGAAAAAACAAGATGTATTTCTAATACATCACTAACAACCAAGCTCAAAAGATTCAATGATAGAGCCTTCTCAAGAACAAGCATGCTCAACATCATCAAGCTTCCAAGACTTCACTTTCTTCAATCTCAAACAGTTTCCGTATTATTTCTGCAGAGTTTTAGTATTACAATTCAGCGACCAACCAACTCCTTTACGTAACGTGCTCTTCAAGGAGTTTTATAAGAAAATGAGAGGCTCTAAGAGTTCTGTGGTTAGCGGTACCATCTGGAGCAATAAATGCAACTTCGCCTTGAAAACTACAAAGGCATAAGGTGAAATGCATTGAATTAGAACTCTATTTCATTTACCTTATGATTTTTAGCTAGTAAAGAGATTGATCATAAGGCACTTTTTTGGTGTTAATAGTCAGCATCGACAGTTTTAAAATTTGTTTCTTTTGTTTGAAATAATCGCTACCATTTTGTAAGTAAATATCTTCTTTTAGTAACACCATGTCTTCTTTTGATTTATGCAGTTGCATGTATTTTCATAGTCGTACAGGATAATTGGTCTTCCTGCTGTGTGAAGTGAGGCCTTCTGGATCGATATATCCACTTGCTTTTCCTTAAAAACACTTTTAACATGCTTGATCGTTTTAGCTCAATTAGTGATCTTCATTTCTTTAGGTTTTATCGATAATATCTTCATCTTCTTTTTTAAAACCTAAGGATTAAACCTTGATCTTTAGGCTTTAGGCATTAATCCTTTTGTTGCATCATCGACATACCTGTTAGTTCTTCGCCGTGGCTTTTCACTATTGGAGTGGTTTCAGTTAAACCTTGATTAAGCTCCATAATTAACGTGATTTCTAAACCTAAATATCCTTCTTCTTGCTTTTTCTTAAGCCACATAATCGCTATTCGGGGTCTAAATGTCGTTGATCATGATCATGGAAATACACAGTAATCAATAGCAATCCCTGCAGTTACCAAATAATTGACAAGAAATCCTGCTAAAATGGTTCAACCGCTAGGTTCGGGCCGAGGAGGTTTGGAGCTGGTGCTAAATGGGTAAATGCAAGTAGTTAAAATGCAGGTATATCCGGAAAAAGAGAGTTAAGCAAAAAATGAATTTTGAGTGGTTTAGGAACGCGGGAATCGTTAGATCTAAGTGCGATTTACCAGGAGATCTTGGCAATGGAGTCTTTGGGAATAAATGGAGGGCAACAACTTTAGATGGGAATATGGAACGTAATGTTGGATTAAAACAATTGACGACTCAGTATCGTGTTTGTTGTTGCTTTAGGAGAACGGATGAAGGTGAAGACTGGGGTCGTGATATAACATCAACCGCCTGATCAAAGATAATGAACGGTCGTAGATTGATCGATGAAATCTTTCGAGATTGATGGATGCAAATGGTTTGGGTTAATAATGTGAGTCATTCAATCAGTAAAGATCGATTTATCAAGATTAAAAGGTGAAATAAAATGTCATGGAGAATGGTGGTATGGCGAAAAACCTAAATGCATTTTTATGAAGGCTAGTGGTTTTGGATTTTTTGCAAAAAACGGATACGACACATCATTGACGATGTCCTTTGAATATCAAAGCGCTTACTGCCGGATTAACCCCAAAGAAAATGCTAAATGCATCGCTGCAATCACGACATTTAGGTGCAAATTAATGGTGTGATTGTACGTACGGGAAAGTAGCAATGTTAAAAGGTATGGGGTTCTAGAGGATGACGTTAACGCGAACGGGAGCGGGGCGATTAAAAGGTCATCGGGTTTATTCTTGTTCTCGTTAGACTGTGATGATTAAGACTAAAGATGGAGCGATATCAATAGAGAAAAGGTAGGTGAGTAATAACGGAGGTAAAGGATGGCCGGTGGTCATGGATCCGGGATAGATCAACCACCACAAGACTGCCTAAAATGACATGTTGGGAATGTAAATATATGGTAAAGTGATTTGGACGAGGTTCAAGGCTCTTAATGCCCATTTTATGGGGCTTAAGGTCGCATGAGATAGAGGGCTAGTTGAAACGTTCTTGGGCTTAAGTCTCATAAAGTGTTGTGCGGGTGATTTAGCCAAAAACAAAATTTTTAAGCCAAACCGAGGGTTTTATAGGTGAAATGAAGTGACGTAAACCAAATCATGGGAGAAATAAGGTTTAAAAGGATTTTGAATAGTTTAGAGGTTATATGGAAGGGTTTCTTGAGATTTTTTGTGGTACGGTGAAAGGAGGAGTGAAAATGATGGAAAATAGGGTTTAAGTGCTTTTTCTCAGAATGTAAAGAGGTTTTTTATGTGATAAAAGGGAACAACAAGAAGATTTCATTCCAAAAGGGTAAAAATCATCATAAAAACTTCAAAAGATGATAATTTTCAAAAGGAACTATCTCTTCGATGGTTTTGAGGGACAAACGAAGCTAATTTCTTGGTATAACAAAATTTATATGGCTTTAACACGATCATTCCTTTCAATTTTCTTATAATGAGTGGTAACGACCTATACCTTGAGCCTGCTGGACTCGGGATATCTTTATGAACCTAAATTTTTCAAAGCTTAGTTTAGATTTAATTTAGGATTTAAAAGCATCTGTCTTATCCGTATTTTTCTCATTAAAAATCCTTTGTTATGAGTTTTTCCGCTTTTCT
This sequence comes from Pinus albicaulis, assembly GCA_034641835.2. Taxonomy (NCBI): domain Eukaryota; kingdom Viridiplantae; phylum Streptophyta; class Pinopsida; order Pinales; family Pinaceae; genus Pinus; species Pinus albicaulis. Next base: position 39,301,210 of record MU968359.1, read on the forward strand.
TCAAAGAATTTTTCATCTCATCAATCAGTAAGTTAATTGCTTTTGAGTCTCTTTGAGAAATTCTTACTTGATTTTCCTTTGGTCATTACTTGAGGTTTCAGTATCAGCTTTTTTCAATAATTTTGGTATCTTTTTTCTTTGTATGAGTGTTAACGCTTTTTGAGTGTTCTTATTTTTTGATTCTTTAAACTCGCACTAATTTATTTACTTACACTTGATTTGTCGTGTATCATAATTTAATCATCTTGTGTTTGAGAATCTTCGCATAGATCATTATTTGCATAATTAGAAGCTTCATTTTCAAAATATGAATGAAAAATGCATAGATTACATTTGTATACTTTTTCAAGTGAATTGTGCATAGATTACAATTGCATAGGCTTTATATCAAAAAATCAATCAGAGATTTAGACTGCACAAGCTTTAATTTGAATTTATGTTTTTATGCTGTTTTAAAACAAAAATAAAAAATATGGAATTGATTAGCATTAGCGTTTTTCTTGATGAAATTAGGTGCACTTTAGAATTTATTATATTTTCTCTATTGATCAATTCTTTACTACAAAGTGAATTTGAACCTCTCTTACTTTAGTTAGATTCATCGCAGTTGGAAAAAGATTACATTATCATATCTTGAGCCATTCAGCTTTGGGTTGGGCCATACACCATTGGTTTCATATCCATTTACCCTTTGGAGTAATAACACCAAATAAATACAACGCTATAATAAGATTCATCTAGTAATTTTTACATTTTTAGGGCTCTTTCCACCTCAACATAGCTAGCTAGTGTCTTGAATAGTTTCGCTAACTCTCCAAGATGAAACAGCAAGTAGTCAGATCTTCGCAGGAAAATTCCAATTGTTGCATGTAGGTGCCCAAAGCTCCTCCTAAAGGAGTGGCGAGGATCATATTCAACAAAGTGAGGTAATCAATCCCTTCCTCATTGGGAACGAGAAGATATACACGATAACAAATGCGAAACCTTGATTGACCATTGCTATGAGCCTCAAATACCTGTTGCAACCTTGATTATGTCAAGGAGCCTTGCGATTGAGCTTTATACCTCTACCCTTGCGTGTGCATCGTGATTGCTGGATCGCCCACCAGGTATATTTGTTCCCGTTGGTAAATCTTGCAATATAAACTATAGGATTTTTTCCAAGGTGACTAGGTGGAGGAAGATCCCACTATACCGAACAAACGCTATTAGACTCACTTGACTTCCGTAGGTTATTCACTGAGATGGTATAGCGGGGAGGAACGTACCGACCCTGTTTATTAAGGTGTTGTCGTAGTAACTGCTCCACTACCATTTCTCGCATTAAAATCTTCACGATATGGATTTCATCATCAACTAGTGTTTTTTAGTGTGAATCTACTGCTTGTGTGTGGTTTCCGACTCAGATTTGATAGCCGCTGTGTTAATTTGTTTGTTTTTACTTTAGAGACCATAGGTGGAATCGTAATTTTAAATTGCTAGGTGTAGTATTGTAATTGTTAATTTATTTCCTTAAATTATAATAAAATTCATCAAGTTGAATATAATGGCAACTGCTTTTAACTTACCAACCAAGGAACCCCTCTTAACGAATCCTAGTACTTTCCTTGCCTTGAAATGTTGGTACTCCTGTATGGCTACATTTTTCATTACGCGATTTACGATAGGTTTACCGATATGGTTATTTTCAACCCTCGCTGGTCCTCAGATCACTTCCAATTGTTTCCAGCCTCAGCTTCGGATGATTCACCCTTCACCGTGAGTCTCACCATCTCAACAACACCAACCTTACTGGTTGACCCTTTTCCTTCCATCGCCCAATATTTCTTTCCTCCATTTCTTCCTCTTCGCTTGGTAAAAAGCCTTTGACGCTGAAAAAGCCCCATAGGGTTAGCTCAATTGCTGAGTCCCGGCATTGGAGGTACTCTAGATTGAGAGGTCACGGGATCAAATTCTCCTAGACGCCCGCTGTGTTGGGTCTCGGTGTTGCGGCCCGTAGCGTAGATCCCTTCGAGAGGATTTCTACTACGATTCATTAAGACCGTGGATGTGAAGCTGAAGTACGTGTGTGCGGGCACATAGGAACGTGAACCACTATGAGCCTTTGACGCTAGCCAAATCAAGTAGTGGCGAAGAAGAGAAAGGGAAAGAAGAAAGAAGAAGCCAGCACAAGAAAGAAGTCAACCGGAGCCAACCATGGCTATAAGTGTTATAGTAATGTTGAGGAAACCTCCAACATGAATCGTAAACCCAAATTTCCCTTGCAAGCTTTTGCAAGGGTGACCACTTCCTCGTCAGTTGTCCTGGTATTCCTATAGGCCTTGGAAGTATCGGGCTCGAAACATTCTCATCAACTTGGCTCATTGATCCATCGGCCTAGGTGATAGTCGTTCCTCGGGAAAAAGGGCAGTTAGGTTTCCTTTGTAGGTTATGCAAAGGAGCTCATCAAACTCCACGTTTTCCCTCACATGGATGAAGCCTCAAAATTGTTGGAAAGACCTTACTCATCTCCACAGAGCAAAAACTTCTCCAACTAGTTACCGTCCCGACTTTCTCCCAACCTACGGGCATCGGCGACGCAGTGATTGATCTCATTTCCAAGTACGATCAATCCCACTCTTTCCATTGGAGAGTGAAAGTCGAGGATCACTCGTGATGATGATCCATTAGTTGATCGAAGTGGTGGATCTCGTTTTCACATTTGGTCGATCCCACTTCTCCTCGAAGAGAGTGAAATTCAATGCTTTACTCGAAGTTCTTCTTGTTAGCATCGCATTCTTCTATGCCGAGAATTTTCACCTCTGTCTCTCTGACAACCTCCTCCGTGTACCTGCAAGGGTATTTTCCTTTGATTGGAATGGGCTGACGTAGAACCTCGTCTTTCCCTTCCTCCATCCCTTTCCAAATCATTGTGAAGGCTTTGCGTACGAACATACTCCGCATTGCACACGTAGATGAAGGTCGCCATGTTAGTATTTATCCTCAGCGTCGCTTGGAAAGCTTTGGACTTCTACGACATGCTGTTACGCGAGAATCTGAGAAACTAATGAGAACCAATAGTGTAAAAATTTAGATCCTTCCCAAGTTTTCTATTACTTTGGAAGGTAAAAGCTGTACGCATTGATGTTATGGTAGTTCGATGGTCCCTTGTATTTAAATTTACTCCTCGCGAGACTATGTACATGCAATAAAAGCTATTGTATCGACACTCATTTCGCGTGATGTCTTTCCCTCACAATGGAAACATTGTGATTGTTGGACACAACCTTCATCTCGCCAGTCTAGATTCGACTCACCAATAATCCGACCACCCCTAAATGTTCCTCATACTACAGGTGGTATCTACTGCGCCATCGAGGTTAATTATGGCAATCGAGTCCCATGCCTGCGATTCTGGAAAGGCAAGCGAGCCTCTCACTATTTGCTCGAGCTTCCTTTGACTTAGATCCAAAGAATTGACATGGAAAACTCTATGGGATTATTTGGACGTCGATGTTCTTATCCCTTTTGAGTCCCTTGACATGTGTACTTTCGGAGAGGACGCTGTTCTTCCATCCGATGAAGACCTCTTTGGAAGCCATGATCGAGGAGTGTCCGCACTTGACATGCCTTTTCTTCCATTTGCAGCCATGACAAGGTCACTTGTGAGGACAATTCCTTTTCTCGTGTCAACTTCGTGGAAAAATGACGGTGGTCGGGAGGATAGTTCACCAGTCATCGAGTCAACCTTGTTAAAAAATGAATCGCGTGTATGAGGACGGCTCTTTTTCTGTGTCAACCCTCATTAGCACGAATCGGTAGGTAGATTGTAGAGAGTAGATTTGAGGACAGCTCTTTTTACTATGTCAACCTCCATAAAAAATGAAACATGTGTAGGCGAGGATAGTTCCAGCTTACTATGTCAGCCTCAAGTTATGAAACATGTTTCCATGAGCACCATGTAATTCTTTTCCCCGTGTCAAGCTCGTTAAAAAATGAAACAAATCCTCCCCTAATTGAGTTTCGGAGTCTTTCGACGAGATCTCATAAATGCTAAGTTGTATATTTTAGGTTAGTTATTTCAGTGCATAATTTTATTACAGTGTTTAGGTTGGGTCTTTCATATGATCTCAGTAAAGTGAACCTTCATTCCATCCAAAGTGCTATTAATTACCGGTAGGCCCATTTAGTTGAATGAAATGAAGGTCTGAGCATGCGCTCTAGCGAGCTTACGCTTTGCATTAAAAAACTTATCTCGAGCATGATTTTTTCCTTTGTTTTCAAGCTTGTGTAAAAATGGAAACAAACCCGACTCTCATGCAATCCATTTTCTCTACGTTTTCCAAGCTTGTGTAAAAATGAAACACAACACTTTTAAGCATATTTTTCCTACACTTTCAAGCTTGTGTGAAAAATGAAACAAACCCTTTTTCAAGCATAATTTTCTTTCCATGTTTCAAGCTTTGTATAAAAATGAAACCTCATCTCGAGTCCATTTCTCAGGTTATTATTTTCAAGACTTCCGTTAAACTCATGAGTAACTCCGTGATTATTTTTCTATCTTTTGTTCTTCGTAAAGCACATGAAAATGCCGAAGTGTTTCCATCTTTTCCCACTCGCTACTAAATTGAAATTCGGCCATATTAGTACAATTTTTATCACTTTTTTCGAACTTGTTAAAACTTGGCTGAAAAAGCGAAAACCATGAGTAGCATTTTTATCACTTTTTTCGAACTCGCTAAAGCGAAAGCGGAAAGAAAGTGAAACTTTGGAGTCCTCTTTTAAGCCCTTTGCCGGACTCTCCTAAAAATGAAAATAAGTGCGAGTAATCTTTGACCATTTCGAACTCGTTAAAGTGTTAAATGAACGATCATCCCTTCAGTATGAGATAGCCACTTTTTCGACGCGAAATGGACTATTTACAAAAAGGTATGCTCACATTGACTAATCATGGTCGATAGAGTTCTCTCTCGCATCATTTTATCCCTTTTCGGAATCACGAGTAGACTAAATTTATTTCTCAAAAAGTACACCGCATGGAGTTTTTCTTAAGTTTTTTCTTCGACTCCCTAAAAATGAAAAACACCAAGTTTCTCCTGTCATGCTGACTCACTAAAATTTAACAAGATGAGGACCCGCTTTCAATTAAAACACGAGACAAACCACTCCTTCTTAGGGTGCAATTTTAAACTAAGTTGGACTCATCCTCGCAAGGGATGAGCTTTATAAACAAGCAACGTTATCCCTCCTCAAGCTTGCCGCAGATACAGTAGGTACTCTGCCGTAAAATGGTGGGGAGAAAGAGAGGAGCAACATATTCCATTTATTATACTTTGATTTGTAGCACTCACACCACTCTTTGAACATGACACTTTTTAAGTTACACTTCTACTTTGGGTTGGGAAATACTTTGCCTATTAGTTAATCGAAACCAATTGAAGGTCTCTGCTTGCGACTACACGGGTAATAGCTTAGAAAGCCGTCACCAAACCATCCGCAGCGGTGTCGCTATGTGTTCAAGAGGACGTGCGTCGAAACAAACCATTCATACGAAAACATTTGTCTCCATTCGCTGCTAATCATCCCTGAGTCGTGTTGCTTGCAAAAAAATTATCTCAAACTTGATGTCTATGGTTTCGTGTCGTGAGCTTTTCTTGCTGACGGATAACTTTTATATCGATGACAACTCATCATCTAGGAAGCTGATTCCTAGACTCCGTACGGTACCTTTGAAATATGCATGCCTTTAATGGCGGGTGCTCATCGCTATCGACGGTTTCGCGTTGCATCATTGACTTCTTTCGATCGAACGATTTGCCGTGAAATGTTCGACTTCGGATAACTTATTCACATCTTCAAGTAGATTGTACTGAGTACCTTTGAGAGCCATCAAGCCATTATTGGTGGTTTCTCTCACGACTTGTTAGCAGCTCACATCATTGACGTGTGTCAGTCGCGAAGCTACCATGTTCGACCTTCAACACATTTAATCGCGATGGATAGAATTTGTACCAGTTCGGGAAGTAGAAATCAAGACCCTGGATCTAGTTTCCACCATCCAAGCTACTGTAGGAGTTTTATTATTCATTATGCAGGTAGACTATCCATTACGGATAGTCACGTACCATGCGTGTACTACAATATTGATGTAATATTAAAATCATCACGTATCCCGTAACAAGTTTAGCTGCTTGATTTGAGTATGGGAATGCCTTCCTCAACGATGATATATATACATATATGCATTTTGCATTGAATGTTTTTACGGGTAACCGATCGGGGTGTCCACGGGTTGATCCTTGAAATGATAAAGCAGTTTCACTCTTCATACATGCGGACTCACTCTTCATCTATTGCAGGCTTCTCACTTTGCACTGCGGCCTGTCGAAAATTGTCACCGCGACATTTTGTTGTCCGTATTGAGCTCATTATCACTCCATGCATTTCTCCCTCGAAGTCTAAACACATCGACGCTTCCTAATATCAAGCCTTGAAAATAAGAGAAAGTCTCATACAAGTCCTTAAAACACTTGTCGCACTTTCACTTAAGCTTTCACTGCGGTACTGCGACCTTTTGTAAAGGAAACAGCTATCGGTACGTGATCGCACTTTCACTCTTCATTAAAAATGCGAGCCATCCGTAGGTGCAGTGCGCAAGTAAAATTTCTAGAGAGCTCGGCTTTAAGTCATTTTTGGGAAGCTTCTAGAAACATCTCCGTGTGGAAGATCACGCTCTTTTCGAGTTCATACATCCCATCCATTAAGGAGCTCAACCTTGATGTAAGGAACTAATCGGTTTGAAGGAGGATTCGATCCCTTCTTGTTTTGGAGTCAGTAACCTCCTCTTTCACTATAAAAAGAGGCATTAGGGCAGCCTCGAAAGGGTGTCACTGATGAGTTCAAGATTTAGTATTATTTGAGGTGAAGTGCTGCTGGAAATTGGACCGCTGCCGTGAGATTTTTATGTGGGAAAGATTGCATACCTAGTATGTATCTCGGTTGGAAAGTAGGCATAGCTTGTCGAGTAAAGGAGATTCATGCTGCGGACCCCGGGAAGACACCGCGCATGCAACATCAAAGGCCGAGACATAGTTGTAAGGTTTTTCTCTACTATTCAAAGTTAATACAAATAAATTGCTTTTTCTCAATAAGTCGTCAATTGATTGGTTTATTTTATGGATTCCTTGATCACCACAATAAGATATGATTTATGAGATATATCCTATGCGCGACGCATGTTGATGCTTTGTTGAGCCGCGATTGCAAATCTTCGAGTACCTCTCTGCACATTGAGGACGACTCTATTACGCAAGCATTAGGTCAGCATAGAGTGTAAAACCATACTATAACATTTAGTCATGAATGAGCTAGTCTCTCTAGAGAAAGATGGTTAATTTATATAGTTCGTTGCTATGCGCGTGCTCAGTGGCGTTCCCTTGAGAAGTTTTTCTGCATCCGCAAGAATGGCTTATCCGTCCAACATGGAGGGAAAATGCGGGCGCTCCAAGTGACGTAGAGCGACGCTCACGCGAGAGTGACATAGAGCTAGAGAGGGTAGACACGCCACTCACGAAGCGATCTAAAGGCTGCTTTGTGGGGAAAATGTAGTTATCCGGCGAACAATTTACGATGCCGAAAATGCTCGCCGAGAGGGGTGATGCGTACCCTCAGAAGAGGTAACGCCAGCTCCCACAGTGCATAGCTAGTTGCATCCATCGCTGCGTGAGGCTGGTGATCGCATAGGCACATGTGGGGTTTCTTCATTCTCTTGCACGATCCACCAAAATATCTCTGTCTTTTGGATAGAGGTACTATCGCTCAAGGATTTTCTCTCTTCGAATGAGTTGACTTTGGCACCACTGGGTGTATTCGTAATCATGTAGTTATAGAAACTCCTTAGAATTCTCGCACCGAGTTCTGCGCATTGGGTTTTTTAGGGACATTTGTTCGAAAAATTTGTGTCCTTTTGTCGTGCTTTACTTATTTTGGTACCACTTGGATCTATATAATTGTGTAGGCTACAATGTATTTACTTCGCTGCTTTTCTCGAATTATTTAGAAAATAACTTGTTAATTGAGTCACAAGTAGGAGAAGTAACCAAATGTACTCACGGTAGGGTTTCTAGTTTAGATTCAAAAAAGTTTCACATGGTATCGAGAGAAATTTCAGATTGGGTAGATGATGAAGCCATCGCGAAGAGACGAAGAAAGAGAAAATTTTGCTGCATAAGTAGGCAACCATCCCAAGTGACAAGGTCTCGGATCCCGAGGAAGATACAAGGAGAAGGGTGACACGAGCCATCGAGAGGGGCTCACGTAGAGCCTACGTTAAGCAGCATCGGGTGACACTATAGGCACAGAGCGAGGCAACACGGTGCTTTTCTAGTCTAGCGCGGAGAGGGTTGCAGCCTACGCTCTTCCGATTGCCGTAGTCTGGACGAAAGAAGCTACTTTTTCTCTCGGGAGGTTGCTAGTGCATTGCTTCGCTGGTGCGGAACAATGCCTAGCGCAGATGGCGAGGAACCAATTCCTCAGAAGACTTATTGCCGAGAAGTCTAGGATCCACGCGATGATTAGCGACGAAGAGTGATCGGAGAGGGCCGATTCGACATCGGCTGGGAAGAGGAAAGTTTACGGGATGGAAATCATTTTTTCGGAGGCAGCATGCAGCCTCAGAGGGAGCCTGGTGCCAAGAAACCCGGACGCGATCCTGAAAAAAATAAGAGAGTAGAAGAGAACCAATTTGACATATTTTTGCTGAGAAGAGAAGCCATGGCATGGACCGAGGGATCAAGATAGGTTGGGATGGAGCATCCAAATTTTCCATACCGAAAGTCGAATCTCACCGAGAGAGCACCTCTTTGTTTCTTTGTTGTGACGCCGAGTCACGCTCGAGAAGTATGAGGAAGCTCAAGCGAAAGGCTAAGCACTTTATCATGGATGGAGTCGATGATCATAAACGGTCCCCACACATTGCGAGAAGAACACTGACACATGAGATGTGGAATTATTTAACCAAATTGTAATCGACTTATGTTCGAGAGGAGGATGCTTATTGAGAATCCAACTTTCGATTGTTGCAGATGCTTGCAGGAGAAGAGCATTCGACCCCTTCCCCATTAGACCAAAGGCGACGTGAGATCGAGATAGGCCTCCGTGGGTGCCACACTTGGTGAAGGTCTTATGGTGAGGAGCTGCTACGAATGCGAGCTTTATCGATGAGTGGGAGAAGTTTTTCCAAGGCATCTTGGGCATAGAAACACTTCGAGCTGGGAAAACATGTGGGCGGCCTTCTTCGACAAGAAGAGATGGGGAGGATGACAAAGGTTGGCATGAGAAACATAGGGATCAACATAAAGAAGAGGAGGAGGAGGAAGCATGCGGCTCTCGCATCTAAAGGACACACATAAAGCGGCGAAAGGAAGAAGAAAGACCTTTCGAGGTCAAATGCTTCGGGTGTGGTGAATTGGGACATTTCACCACAGCTATGACCTATGAAAAATAAGGGCAAAGAAGAGTTTAACTCGTAGGCTATCAGCAACTAAGGACGATGATGGAGATGATGACAATGTGTCCCAGGAGTGCTAATGTGCCCCGAGAGAAGGAGTGTGACATTGGTCTATAAGTTCTTTCGATCAAGCAATGTGGGGAGGGATCCTTGAGGTAACCAAACCCTTAGATCACATATGAGCTATGGGAAACCTTAACAACGAAAGAGTCAGGATGAATCAAGTCGAATGGTGTGAGGGATGATGGAGCAGCGGCATTCGAAGAACTAGAACGCTGAAGGCGAAGGCGGCGCGGAAGCGCATGCATGAAGAATACATAGAGGATGATGGACTTCGACGATGCAATGGGCGGTAGCTTACGCATAATGCGGAAAGCTGACAACAATGCGCAACACTAGAGGGTCAACATGGATTAGCGGTAGAGGGTGCTTCAATATCGAGGTAGCACCCAACGGCTTTGTATGTCGGGATTTTGGGTTGTTTTTTTCATTTTCTTACTTTCTCAACAGGCCGGTTGCGGTAGCATCATTTAGCAAATGGCGTGAAAGAGTACATAATGAAACATTTGAGGAGGAGGAGGAGTTGTAGAACAAATGAGGCGATGTTAGTATCGGTGACATGGGAAACAATATATAGAGTCGCAACATAGTGGATGAGGTGCACAACAACCGAAAGCATCAACAACATAGAGGACCGACTGCCAGGTGGATCGAGGTGATGTCTTAGTTGAAGTATTGCTAGAGCACATTCCTCGCTAAGAGGGAGTGCATGATTTTTGGGCAGCATTGAATGTGATATAGTTATGAAAATTTGTGGAGCTAGAACAAATGAGATATCTAAGACACCAGAACATTTTGGATAAGAATTCCAACGCGCTTATAGTTATTCAAATAATTAATTATTACTGTGTGGGGACGAAGTCTAACCTAGGAAATTAAATAATTAAAGTGAATTAATTTAAACAGGTGGGGTGGAGAATATTCAAAAGGGATTTCGACGATCGAAATTTCTTTCTAATCTTAGCCATCGATTAGAGATTATATCATGACCCTTGATTCACAGCGGGAAAAGTATTGTAAAGGAAGGCTTGGAGTTAGTTGGAGGATACACGAAAGGCCGAGTCTCAAGAGATCGAATTCATCCGATGGAGAAAAGAGCTCGGATGAAGCATCAAATCTAAGTGCGTTCGAGTAGTGAGGAGTAATTCGACGGTGGAATTTTCATCCCGAGGACGAGAATACAGTTGTCAGTGAGAGAAGAAGATCAACACCTGTAGAGGGATAGTGCAGCCCAGAGGGGGTGATGCGCGTGAGCTAGCGTTGGGCTCGTGCGTTATGAGTGATGTAGTGCTAGAGAGGGTGACAAATGATCACGAGGAGCATCCGCTGGTTTATGTGGTAAATATATGGTAGTTATCTAGCATAACGCTTTACAGCCGAGCAGGCTCACAGAGAGAGGTGACACAAAGTGCCCTTTAGGAGAGTGTGATGCGACAGGCAGCGAAAGCTAGCGCAAACCATCGATCGCACGTACCACTGGGGACTACGCGGGAACTTGTGTTATTCATTTTTTTCATCTTGGATTTTATAAAATATCCTGGTCTCTAGATAGAGGTACTTATGTCGATGATTTTCTCTATTGTGTGTGCTGGATTTAGAACACCTAGATTGTATTCGTAAATGTCTGCTTAATAATATAAACCCTCGGAAGCAAGGTACACTTGCGGTTTCTGCGCATTGGGTTTTTTTTGGGGAAATTTGTCTGCAAAAATTTGTGTCTCCTTTCTGTACGTGTGCTTTTAATTATCAGTTAGCGCAGTCCGTATAATTGTGTAGGTCGCATTGTGTTACTTTGATGTTTTCTCGAATTATTTTAGAAAATAACCTGTTAATTAAAGAAAAACAAGTAGGAGAAGTAAATCATATTCTACTGCGGTAGGGTTACGGGTTTAGATTCGTGAAATTTTCACAATAGTAAGATCTAAAAGAATAAATTACAAGAAATCCTTTTAATTCTTTATTTTCACTATGCGGACACTAATGACAACACTCCACTCTCGAAAGCTCGATTCACTCGGGAACAACAATCGAAAGACCTCGATGAAAGAAACAACCATGCCACCTCGACATAACTCAATTATAAAACTTAAAATATTCTAAAAGAGAAATTTGTTGTTGTACTTTAATTTCTCGCACTTTAGGAAGACATAGTAGTGTTTATTTCCTATGTTATATCAATTATGGTTCTTGTACACGACGATGTTAGTTCATGATCTTGGAACTGATTCTATTCTTGTACTCGGGACAATTTTTGTTCCTGTACTTTGAAACGACTTCCTATTTCCTGTGTACTAGAATGAATCCGCTCTACACTCGAAGCAATCTTTTACTCGGTCAACGAAACCAAATGTCATGTGATATCGAGAAAAAATAAAGAAGTGCGAAAAGCGAAAACTTCAAATTCGAGAAGATAAAAACAAAAAATCATTCAAAAATCATTACATGCTACGTAAGCAACGTAAATTAAAATTACGAAATACAAATTGCGAAATCCAATGGGAAAATTTATCAATCTTAATGCGAATCCAAACATTTGCATTCATAAAGATCACCAGAGTAAAGATGTACTAATTATATTCCTCCTGCAAAACACTCGACCTTGATCAAGTACTTTGGTGAAGCGCCGGACGTTCTCTAAGCCAAAAAATTTGTGGAGGCTTAAACACATGCATCAAAGATAACCCACAAATTGTTTTAGGAAATTACATGTGAGAAACATACTTATATGAAAAAATGATCATTTTTAATAAGGGACTACGTCTCAACTTAGGAAATTAAAATACATTCGGTATTAATGTAGCAGGATCGAAACTGCTAGAAAAAATTAGATCAATTTCTCACTTTAATCTTAGCCATTGATCGGAGATATAATCACGATCGTTGATTTGTCAACGAGAAGACTACAAGGAAGTCTTGAGGGTATTTTGTACACCGAGGAGGATCTAGGACATCGAATATTTCTCCGAAGTAGTGTCTCCGAAGAAAATCGCATCTAATTGATTCTTGATTGCGCTGAGGGGTAGAGTAATTATGGTTGGAGACACTCCGAGTCGGGAATACATCACGGAGAGAGATAGAGCAGATAGCGAGCAGGCAATGTAGCCGGCTACGTAAAGGCAGGTGCGGTCCCACACGGGCGGCTGCGCAACCTCGAGGGAATCGTACTCTAGTTTCTCGGTGGTCGGCCCGAGCCGGTGCACGAAATCGAGGGTGTGAGGAACGAAGAAGCGAAAAGGGCTGATCCAGCCGACCGACGACCGGCCACGAAAAATCCACTGCGAGTGATGTAGAGAACAAACGCGATCGGTGCGTAGATATTGCGTCTTGCAGTGGAGGGCTTTGCTATGTCGAGTTTGTTGGTCGGTCGGGTTTCCAAATTTCGATGATGATATTTCTCTCACTAACTCTTTGTTAGTCGAGCGATTCACACCGCGGGATTGCAGCATCACAAATTTGTATCTTCAGAAGAATGCTGCGATAATATATAAACCCTCGCGCATCTCGTCAGCACTTTCGCATTTTTCCCGCATTGGGTTTTTCCGACGTTTTGTCTCAAAAATAAACGGTGTCTCTAAGTGTTTGAGTTGTTGTTTCTTACTCATTTCTATGTTTGTCACAAATGTATTTATTGATAGGTGAAGGCTACTTCAATAAATGCTTCGATATTGTAAGAAATTTTACTCGTGACACTTGTTAAATCATATTTGCAAGTAGGATAAGTAGTTGAACTAGTTGCAATGAGGATTCAGCATCTAGATATTGGATTTTTCACTTGGTATTAGAGCTTTCATTGGTGAATCCAGGAAGAAGCGAGATATTAGTGCATGATGTAGGCCAACAAGATGCTAAAAGAAAGCAATTCGAATCCCTAGAGGGATTGTGCGCTCGATGGAAATTGCGCTCAATGCTTCCTGTAGTGTTTCCGTGACATAGTAATAAACGCACTCTAAGTGGATCCTAACTTTGAAAATTGCAGTGGAGACTCACGCCCGCTGGATTTTGAATGCAACGGAAATCGCGTTTCCAGCAAGTGGTATTAGAGGGACATGTCTCGAGCTTTGAAACTCACCTGGATCGCGTTGGGGGAGATTGTTGGACATTGGCAACGCTCGCAGTCAGCCGTACATGGACTAACCGCTCTTGTGGATCCTACCTACGGCGATTGTAGTGGAGACTAATCTCCATGCGGGTTTTGGTCTAATCGAAAATCGCCGTTTCCAACATAGTCTAGGCTAGGAGGGCTGAAATTTTCAAGAGAAGGTTTCTCTCTAAGTGATTCCGAAAGAGAGGTAAGACTTCGAAGATAATTTTTTCCAGACGGAGGGAACAATGATGAGACCTCAACGCAAAGCGTGGTGGGATCGCAATTTATGCGGGAAGATCTTGATTTTTCCCAGGAAGAAAAGTGTGAGAAGAAGAGGAAGAAACATAGTGAGGGAATTTTCTTCTCTGCGGAGATTCCTAGTTGGAATTTGGGTTCTTCCAAGATCTAAGAATTAGATCTGCGGGAAGCTTATCTATGAGCTCCCACGAGTGCGTAGGCGCGTCCGCGATGTGCGGAGAGGGGAAGAAGAAGAGAAAATTCGGATAGATTTGATGGCCATGGCAGCTCACAAGCGCTAGTAGATCATGACGACTTGGAAAGAGCCTCCAACTATGTGATACTGGAAGGCGAGGATCACTTGTATTATAGATGAATACGATCTCAATATCTTTCATGGAGAACATGGTGGTTGTCGCAACGCATCAGCATTAGTTGAAGCACTACAAGGGCCCGGATGGCGTAAGGAAATGCTAATCGTCGATGAAGTCAAGGATCACATTGTGTCCGACCCGCATTAGTTGAAGCACCTGCCATTGCTGACATAGGCGAGAGGAAAAAATGCTAATCGTTGATGAAGTCGAGGATCACACTGAAGTCCCATACAGGCGGCAAAGATACTACCGGGAAGATGTGGGAATCCTTCGCCACGCTGGATGAGGGATCTTTTGAGCAACGGAAGATGTACCTTGAGCGACGACTAAGGATGGCGCAAATGTGAAGGAGCGCATTGATCCGTTTCATGCTCGAGACTTCGTGGAGATTCACGACCAACTTGTAGCAGTAGGGTCTACTTCCTTTTCTCCTACAATGATGGCGAGATTGACATTGAATGCGGTCATCGAAGCTCGAAAGTATTTTCTATGGCATCTCGGGTAGCTGACCTTTGCGGGTTGGGTGGATGATGGCTGCGCTTCAACAAGCATTGAAGCTGGAGAGTCTTCATCAGTAAATTGAGTGGCGATGGTAGCAGGTGGATCAAAGGTGAATATGGGGGAGGATGATGTAGCCCTTGCATCCAAAGGGAAACGGGAGCAACATAAACATAAGAACACGCCTCGAGTATCAAGTGATTCCAAGTGGTGGTAATTTAAGTCACTACGCTTTCCCAGTAGTCCTACGCTGAAGCATAAGAGCAAGGACGAGAAAGTACGCAGTCCAAGCACAGCAACCGCAGAAGATCGACGAAGATGAGTATGCCGCGAGTAATTTCGCCCATCTCAAGGAGGGATATGCAACAGGTGAGATGTAGCGTTTAACGTAAGTCAGAAGTTGGGTAAGAATCTTAGAGGAGTCCACCTCTCGGGTCACAACCTTGCTACGAGTGCTCCAAAATCGATGGTAGCGAAAGATCGGGAGGTTTTTTAGTTGTTGCGAGGAGGAGTACAGATGACGATACTATAGTGGTTAGCGATTGGAAACCTCAAGAGCGCAGATGCAGAGCAACGACACGACGAGGCATAGTAGCGACGACGTGCGGTGCGAGCGAGTACAGATGTAGGCGGTAGGCAACAGCAACGCAATGCATCGGAAGGGACAATGCAAGAAGCTATCAATAGTAATTATTTTCGGCACGAGATGCATCACTGGCCACCTGTTCATATTCATGATGTTTTTCAGCTTCGCTTTCTCTCAGCATGTTTGAGAGGGCATTGCATAAATTAGCAAGCATGGCCGGTGCTAAACGCAAACCGCATGCGATATTTGAGAGGCGCTTGCGAGTATGGAGGCGCAGTTGATCGTGTGGAAGGGTTTAGCAGATGGTAAATTGCAACAACGATACGTGGTGATTGATGGCGCGTATGTAAGACATCATCAACGCAAAGCGATGCTTCGAGAGTCGGAGAAATGTGTAGCAGTATGGCATTATTTGTTAGAGAACATTCCTCGCTAAGAGGAAGTGTTGATTTTTCGTAGCATCGAATGCGCTCTAAGACCCCATTACTGTGTGGAGAGGCTTTAGACACATGCATTACAAATATAACCCGTAAATTGTTTTGGGAAATTCCACCCAAAAACAATCTTATAAGAAAAAATAATTATTTTTAATAAGGACCCTAAGTCTAACATAGGAAATTAAAATAATTAATCGTGTATTACGTAACGTGGATGAAACCTCCAAAAAAAGCATATCAATTCTCAAATTAATCTTAGTCGCCGATTGGAGATCTAATATCGCAGCTGATTTGTCAAATTTCGAGAAGGCCATGAAAGTAGAAGGTTTAAGGGTCATTTGTAAAAACACCAAGAGGATCTAGAGATCGAGGTTTCTGCTAATGGAGCAATCAGCTCGGAAGAAAATCCAAATCCAAGTGATTCTGGATTTCGGTTGAGGAGAAGAGGAATTTTTTTTGAGATTTTCCGAAAGTGAGAATACATCGTAGAGAATGCGGAAGAGTAGATCAATAGAGGCAACGTAGTAGCTAGCGCAAGAGAGGCAATGTAGTCCTACGCAAAGGCAATGATCCAAATCGCGGGGAATCCATAATTCAGGCTGGTGGTCAGCTGCGTCCACAGTGGCATGACGTGTGGGTTGTGAGGCGGAAGCAAGCAGAAGTGGAGTCCGGCCTGGCTCCAGAGACTAGCTGCACGGTAGCCACCACGGCTCTATGTACGAGTGGCGACGGGAGACTACACAACGCGGTTGGAGGGCTTGTTGTTGGATGGTTTTTTGCGTCGGTACCGAGTTTTCCATATTTCAGGCGTGATATTATATATCACTAACTCTTTATTAGTCCAATTATCCGTGGATTTCAGGAAAGTGCGCCCTTTAGATTTGTATTTAAAAAATTATGCATAATATATAAACCTTCGGATCCGCTTACCCCAATTTTCGAGCATTAGGTCAAGGGCGTTTGTTCCAAAAAGATGATGTCTCAGTGTTTTCATTATTATTTTACTTTACCTAATTTCTATTTTCACTAATGTATTTTTAATAGGTGAAGGTTTCTTTAGTATCTAGCCAGATATTGTAAGAAGTAATCTTCATAATAACTTGTTAAATCAGGATTTTCAAAGTAGAAGTAGTTCAACTAGCTGCGAGTAGGGATTCCAAAATGTGTCCATGTTCGTCGCAATCGCACTTTGACTCCCAAACAAAATATATTTTATTTACGAACCTTGAGTCGCAGTAACAATATTTATCTATTTTTTTCCTCTTTAAGACTCAGGCAAGTGATCGATTGACAAAGCAAGGAATGCGACGTAAAGCATGATAGTTTACATAGGAAGATTGGCATCTTCTCACAAATTTACAATATATATATATATATATATATATATATATATATATATATATATATATATATACATTGATTAGGGTGTGTTCTCCCGCTTTCTACGAAATAGGTAATGCTATAGACACAACCTCAACGCATTCACAAGCGCAGATCAAAAATGAATAAACCCTAAAAGCCCTAATCATTAACCACAATCAATTCAAAAGGAAACTTATCATACCAAAGAAATGCTTGTTGCGCTTTAAATAACCACACAAATAAATAATTTGATGAAAAAAATGAAGCACACTTAACACACACACAAGCAACATGAGAACACCTCTGACAAGGAAAAGGGAAACACACAAGAGCTACTGTCGATCACATACACCAACATTAAGAAGAAAATTTGTTGCACTCATATCCACTGTACGCTATCATCACGACACGATGAGGTTTGAGAATGAGATGGGTAGGTCGCCTAGCCAGCCAGCTCATTTCCCTTTTAAGAACAACAATTAACTTATGCGTAGTAATATTACCATTATAAGAAATAGACATGAAAGATGCATAAACCGGAATTGCCTCCTTTTTATTAGTCTTTGCGAACACACACTACAAAATATTAAAATCTAACGTGAGGAGTTGCGTGCAGCGACACGAGTAGTTCAAAATGCAGGAGCCAAAATTCTCACGATGTCGCTACACATCCCATGCTGACATAAAGCTAACTTATATGAGTTTCATTGGCTCTCGGACGCATCAAATTAGTTAACGAGAAGAAAACAACAAATGGTAAACTCGATCATCTTTGGAAACCTCTAAAACTTTGAACCCTTTATCATGGAAAATGAGAAAAAGTCATTTCAACGACAGTGCGTGCCATTTCCCTTGACGACCTACAGTGCACTCGTAGCTAATATTGCTTTGAATCGACTAGTCTTCCAAATGCGAGACGTGGAGCGGCGAGGTATAGGAATGTCGGGCACACGAAAGCCACAACCACTTTGACTTCGATTAATGATCATATATTTCCAAGCCATAAGGTAACGTAAATAATGAGTTACATGGAAAAATATAAACCTATTTAACCTTTTTAATCAATATAAGCATGCATATCCATTTTTCCAAAAATCCATTGACAGGAAAACAAAAATGCATGTAGAAGGGTCTTGTCTAGGTTGTAAAACAATGGTTAGGGTAAGGTAGTTTTGGGTAAAAATAGGGAAATTTCAACGACCAACACAACCTCAAATTGTTATGTGTCCTCACATAACTTATCTGCAAAAATAAGAGTGGACATCCTCCTCCTTATTTTATGGATTTGAATATTAATCCCCAAACCTTTCTGCTTTAAATTTCTTCACTTGAAACTTCATTATACACTCGACCAACTTATGAACACTAATTTTTAGGTGGGTCACGTGAAACTTCACTTCCTTACTTGTCTCTTCGATTCGCACACAATCAATCGCTTTATCGGTTCTCCATTCCAGGTTCTTTAACAACGTGTTACGATCCTATATACATCTATTTACTAACTTCAAATTCATAAACCTACCTGTTTTAATTTCGAGTTTTACTCATCTTCCTTCAAGGGTAGATTCCTTCACCTCTTCCTTTCCTTTCTCTTCTCCTCCTATTTGTTTATTTCCTATGATACCGATGTATGTGAACATCATCCTCATATTGTCATTCTTCTTCTGCTCATGATTCAGTTTATCCTTTTGTCATGCGAGTCACTTTTTATTCTTAATCTTCGAGCCTCATTTGATGCTGAGAGGAACATCGTACTCATGTTTCTCTTTTTCGTTTCCTTTGCGACCTCCTGTCCATAAGTCACTTTATACTTCTTAAATCTATTCATCAAATATACTAGAGAACATCATCCTCATATTCTTTATATCTACGGCTAAAAAATTGACAAATATCCTCGTCTTGTTACACTTGCAAAAGGGAGAGAGGTTACCCCGCACTAACATATTTCCTAAGGGAATGTGAAATTGAGGGTTTTCGGGAGAGGGAAAATATTTATGAGAAGACTCCAAGACTTCAATAACCTCAACCTATGATGCAATGGGCGGTGTGTAGATGTCTTCTTGCTCGAGGAAGCATGACGACCTTTCGGTAATCCTCTTGTTATCCTTCGAGATGGCCTCGGCATATTGAACTTATCCTTCTCTATTCTTTTTTCGTCTTTTTTCTTCGTGGAATAGGGTTTGGTGGCCTTAGGTTTCTTGTCTTTATCACAAGAGAGAGCGGTTTTTTCCCTTTTCAATGTTGAGCATCCTTAGATTTAGTAGCCCCTTTTACGTTCCTTCTCTTGTTAGCTCTTACCACTTGAAATATTCATGTGCTCTCTACTCGGTATGATTTTAAAAGACCATTTCAAGTACTTCCCCTATTCTCTAACTACATCTTAATCATAATTTTAATCAACCCATAGTGACAAAGCTTAAAACCCTATTTGATCCTTTCGACTCTTCGTACACTCTCTAGACATATTATCTAAACTATACGATACAGTAAGGAAAGTTAATTAACTTGTTGATTCAAAAATGCATCAATAGTCGGATGTGATACGGGTAGGTTAAATAATACCTCCCCTCGCAGGTATTAAATTTACGTAAGATATACAATATGTGTCACTATTTTTTGATCATTTCACCTCTATACATACCCATCTTCCAATCCATCGCACAATCGGCCTTTGTCGAAAATTTGTGCCATGCACCCTTCCTCTATCTCACCTTTCTTGAATAAATTTTCCCCTAAGGTTGGTAGTTCATGGCTATGAGATATATTTCTTTGTTACTTGGAATTTCGGAGAGGCCTGATCATCGCTTTTTCCATCGAAACTTTGTGAAAATGATTGAGCATTGGCAAGAATCATAGCTACGAATTTGTATAGGAAGGAGAGAAAACCGGTCTCCTACAACATAGGTAAAATACCTTCATATTCCACCGTTCACTCCGGATCCTTGACGGACCAAGGCTCGATTTGAGTCCAGAGCACACCTGAACTTTCACCATCTACGGTCCTCCAACTCTGTTTAAAAACTTCAACGGAGATTTCCGTAGAAATTCCTCACGACATATAATCTTCGGTGCTCGGTATTGAAGGAATGACTATTCTTGTTGCCACAAAATCCATGTATCAAATGATAATTCAAATTGCATGCATTCAACTCCCCAATTCACGAGCTTTCACATGACATCCCATTCAAAAATTACATCACCAATTGGAGTAACTGTCACCAAAAATAACAAAATACAATTAGGATGGGGGATAGTTTTGGCATAATCTTCAAGACAATGTGAGTAATGATGATTGGTAGTCGGTAATGTAATGGTTATGATTTCAAGGAATGGATGGGAAAATCACACATGGTGGGAGGTAAGATAAATTAAATGATGGAAAAAGACTCGGATTAAATAAAAATGGGTGAAATGAAATTCATATATGCACCCGATCCTCATCATGAAATTTATTGAAATGGTAGCACTTGTTATAATAAGGTTTCCTAGGCCTATATTAATTCCCGCACTTTAATTAATCATCCTGTCGAGCTAAAACAATAATGTCATTTATACAAACATAGATACAAAGGCCATTGTTTCCACTTACGAACATCATATTTCTTTAGAGAAAGCAAAGAAGTTGAAAATCAATTTACAACGAGTTCCATTATTTATATCTGTAATAAAATTCCCACATTGTAATAGGATTCTTGTATCGAACAAGGATTCCATATCTTGGAATACTTGAATTCTTGTGCGTGAACATTGGGAGTTCTCTTGCACCATGATTCCTATACTTACATGAGAGGGTTCCTATACTTGTAATAAAACAATTTATGTGGTGGAGTTACAAATCAAATTGTTCTTTTTAAAGGCGAGTGTGCTTGATTGCATATAAATTGATAACAAATGTTTAAAGTTTTTTATACGCAGTTTAGGTGTCACCATGTTTCAAGAATGATCGGATGCCAAAAAATATGAGGGAGAAGTGTGACAAGGGTATTTGTAAAGAAAGGAAGAGAAATCACAAGGGACACTTAGAATAAAGGGTAAATTGACTTAGGGGGATATAGGAAAAAGGGAATAAAGGAAACAATATTAAGGGGTAAGAGGGAAGAATAGAAATTGGGACAAGAAATTATATGAAGAATAGGAGGGACATGACATTCAATGCGGGAAATGAGAGAAGAAATAGAGGAATATTGAGAAAAATGGATAAGAAGAAAGACATAGTATTTATCTTAGGCGACTAAATGTCTACGTCAAATGATGTTGTATTCGGGACGAATTAATTGCAATGGGAGTCTTGTGTTACTTTGCATAAATTTTTTCATGCCCTTAGCCTCGAAATTAGTAAGGGGCTTAGTTTCTTCACCTTTTCTCGTTTCCACCATAAATTCTTGTGGAAACTGCTTCTTCTTAGTGACAAATTAGCCATTTACTATAATCAAGTAACATCCCATTTTATTTTTAAAAATTTATATGCAGTAGTGGTTTTCAAGCAGACCCTTACATGATTGTGCCAACAAGTTGATTTTCACGATATGTATTTTATTATATTATTTATATATATATATATATATATATATATATATATATATATATATATATATATATATATATATATATATATATATAATTTTAATTTCTTTATTGGGAAAAGAGAAAAATAAAATCTCACGGTAGGCTAGTATCACCACCTACCATATTCAAATATGATTGTTGCTGAACTTGCTGCGTATGAAATCCTCCTTAGTGGTGGGCTAAAAATAAAGCTTGAGTCTATGCCCATCACCGAAAAAAATTTCCCATCGATCAATGGTCTTAATTTTAATTTCTACCACTCCATTCTCGAAGACTTTAACTATCTCATATAGCCCTATCTAGAGTGTACAAAAATCCCCTTGAAATTTTTAAACTTTGAATCATAAAGGAGTACTAGAGTTACCTAGTTAGAACTACTTTTTGATTAACCTATCAAGCCATATGCTATCGTTGTTGTCGCATTAATATAGTTTTTTGAACAACATCCTCGATTTCATCAAGTTCATTCAATTGCAAAAGACAACGTTGTGAAGCCTCTGAGAGATACAAACCCAACTAGACTCCAATTCTAAAAAGTTTTTAATATGGAATTCAATCGAAAAACTAGACACAGCCTCCGTACACCGCCTAACCCTTATGCTATTCCTCGAGGTTGGTCCGTAAGCACATAATACTTTTGGTAATCTATTTTCCCAATCTTTTTTTATGAAGATTCACTATTTTGGTAAGAATGGACATGATTACTTTGTTGGTAGATTCTACCTGTGAATTTTCTTGCGGGTGGTACGTGTGTCAATTTCCTGTGTCAAATCACGTGTTAGTCTATAATTCATTTCACTAGATTAGGAAAAGGCCTGAGGTCCATGGTCGAGAACAATTTCCCTTAGAACACCAAATCAAGTAAAAATTTCATTAAATAAAAAAATTATCAACAACTCTTTTAGTAGCAAAAAGGAACAATTATAGCTTATACCCATTTTGTTACAAAATATGTGCAGACCAAGATATGTCTTTTGTTTAAATATATTGGGGCTATAGGTCCTACAAAATCAATCGCCCATTTTTTAAAATGGTTCTAACATGACTTGAGGACACAAAGGCATCTATCAACTTGTCTAGGTTGGTCCATTTCTTGAAAACTATCACAACGCTTAACATACTATTTGGAATCCCTAAACAAGGAAGGCCAAAACTAGCTAGTGCGGAGAATTTTATATGTGTTATTTTGTAAACAAAATTCCGAGTGCAGAAAGGTTCATCATGGGTAACTTTCGGAATATCAAACACTTCCTCTTTCTCTCACATCTATGGATAATAAGGTCGGGTCCCATGTAGAAGATGTCTCCTTGAATCTAGGAATATGAAGAAATTTTTTGAATGACATTACTCGCCTCTCGAGTGGATAGGTGAGTGGTGTTTTTCTCATGACAAGATAATTAGCTATATCAACAAACCATGGAGAAATTTGTTGAAACAAAAAAAATATGTTCATATGGAAATGAGTCATCTACAGAGAATTACTTCAGCAGATTTTTTAATCCGGAAAGATAATCCTAACTACCATCTGATTTTTCCTGGCCTATCTATTATAGTGAAATTGAATTCTTATGAAAGTAAAAACAACCACCTGGTTATCCTACCGCTAGTCAAAGGTTTATTTATTAAATATTTTATGGTAGAATGATATGTATGTATAAATACTTCATAACTTTTGTAATGTAGTGTCAAATTTTTAATACCAGTACGCGCTACAAACTCTTTCTCGATTCTTATATGATTCAATTTGGTAAATGACAAGTTTTTACTAATGAAGTAAATAACATAGGATTGCTAGTTTTTCTTCTTGTCCTAAGGTTGTGCTAATGGCGGTGTCGCGGCATCTAAGGAAATATGAAATGGAAGGGACCAATTTTTTCCCCTCAGGGCGGTGCCTATAGTATTTTTTTCCTTCAAATTCTCAAAAGCTCGTTGTGAAAGCTTCGATCCAGAGAAATTACTCTCCTTAGATAATAATCGAAAAAATAAGGGTAGTGATCCTAGAAAAAATTTCAATGAATCGTCGATAATAACTCGGACGTCGAAGAATCCTCTCACTTCCTTTGTGTTTTAGGTGCAAGAAGATACACACCTCTTTTTTGGGTGCGGATTATACTGGATGCCCTTATCGAGAGATAATATGACCAAGGATCACCCGCTTTGCACATTGACCTACATTTATTATCACTTAAAGCAGGTAGGATTCTTATTACCGATTGAGTACTTTATTTAAATTTTGAATGGTTCCTAGAAAGAGTTGTATAATTAACCAAAGGGATTCACTACGATCTTGTAATGTACTAAAACAAAACAGTCAATCCTTCTACAAATTACGGAAACCAATTACGATGGCACAATCACATAACAAGTAAAAGAAAGAAATAACCAATGACACAACACAAGATGTATGCAGGGAAAAGGCACTCACAAAACCATGCTATCTGTGATATTGCACAAAGTGAAGTTCATAAAACAATACAATGCTATTTCCCTTCCCCGAGATACCCATGCACTCTACTAACGTGTCTCACTCGATCTAGGCAAAATTGGTCCAATAATTAACGATTCTCGGCTCACGTACGACCGGTCTTGCTTACTTATGCATCCCGAAGGAATCATGTCCCTATTTATAAGGAAATTTCTAAGAATTGATTGCGCAATTCCTTCAAGGCATCCTCGATGACCCCATGTCATGACTATGCACAATTTTCTAATTATATAACCGATAGTTATCTTCCTTTAACCTTAATCTCAAATCGTGCCTTTCCTTAGAAGCTGACATGCAATAACTATTTATAGTGAATTATCGACTAATTGATTGATCACTACTTGTGAATTAAATAATATTTAATTCACTAGACCTATCACTAGCTCATCTCTCGGTTAGAACTAGTTAAATTGATGTTTTAACTCAATTATTTGAGTTATCTAATTACCACTCTACAAATAAGCATAGCTCGGACCCCTAAAATCTAAAGAACTATACATGCCTCCTCTTTGACCTCAAACTTGAATTATCTGAGCTAATAAGTCTTCTCACTCGGTTAACACTTACAACAGCTATTATCGGATGAACATTACAATCTCTCTTCCAATTTAATTAAGAGAAAATTAAATCGAAGCCCCTTGGGTGCAAATTCAACACTCCCTCTCAACAAGCAAGGATTCTCTGCTACCTCGATCCCGTCTTTGTGGAATTCAATTTTTCCTTCTTGACGAGTGCCTTCGTCGAGATATCAACATCCTGCTCCTCTCGTAAGAATTTACTCTAATGACATAATTCTCCTCCTGCACAATATGCTATGATGGTGATATTAGATATCAATATGCTTGGAACTATAATGAAAAACTGGATTAACCGAGAGTTTGATGCAACTGCGGTTATCACAAAGTATCATAGTAGGATCCATCATCAACCAAAAAACCAATAAGTATCTTCCTCATCCAGATGGCCTCACGTGTTGTTTGAATTGCTTCCATGTGCTACTCTCTGTTTGAACTTATCTCGTTTCCCTCTTTGTACCAGAAACTTTGCTCGATCCTATGCTAAATATGCCTCTTGATGTGCTATTTTTTGTTTGATGGAATCCTTTCTCAATATGCATCGGTGAAGCCTCTGAAAGCTTCACTCCCTCTTTGTCCATACGTACCATAGCCCATACTCTGTAGTGCTTATGAGGTGTCTCAACAAATTATTTCGCTTTGCTTTAAAAGCACTTGGTAGGATTAATCATAACTTGAATAAGTTAGGTTAGCTTGCGTAGCATATGTTTGGTTGTGTGTTCACCAAATACATGAGTGAACCCAGAGGTGCCTATATGTAGTAGCATCCACTACTTCACCCGAAGTAACATCCTCCTTCCTTCGTGCTTACGAGAGGAGTCTCCATGGGTTTCCAAACCTCCATGTGGAACTTCTTGAGGATCTCATTAGCATACTTTCCCTGAGATAAAAATATCTCCCCATCTCTTTGCCATATTTCTAATCCCAAGAAATAGTCGCAAAACCCATGCCCTTCATCTCAAATTCTCTTGCAAGATCCTCTTTTCAAGACTTGATGAGATGCTCACCACATGTTAGTATCATATCATAGATGTAAAGTACAATAATCAAAATCTACCATCTACTACAATTTGATAAAGTTCTCATCCACTTCACTCCTAGTGAAGCCCAACTCGGTGAAATAAGCGTCAATCATGGTGTACCAAGAACAAGGTGCTTACTTTCGAGCCCAGACATTGTCTCTTGAGGTTTCCGCACACATGCGTAATCCCTGTCTAAGGTCTCTAAATGTTCCAAATGCTCAAGTGTAGAACCCTTCCTCAATAAATCCATTGAGAAAGGGTGTATTTACATCCATTTTATGTATCTTCCATCCCATACTCACTGATAGTGCAAGGATGGAATTACGATTAATGAGTACCTTGCAATTGGTGCAAAAGACCCATCATAATATATCCCTTCCACCTGAGAGAACCCTTCGGCCACAAATCTGGCCTTGTACTTCTCCCACACTCCCATCTTCTTCTTGCTTCACCTTGTAGACCCACCTGGATCATACACGCGAATTCCTCGGCCTTGGGACAACTTACCCATGCACTATTTATGATAATGGGAGTTATACTCCTCAATCATGGCATCAACCCAAAATTTGGTTACTCCACTACTTCCTCAAAAGAGGATGGACTTTATCTCAATATATTTGCTCATAAGATCCATGTATCCGAGTGGGCTACCACTCTGGGGACCTTCTTTGCCTGCGCGGTGATGTGGTGCTCCCACATTTCTCTCACATACGTAACAACAAATTGTCGGACTCTCTAGTATGCTTCCTTCCATCTCTAGTGGATGGCTGCGCATGAGTGGTTTATACCACTCTCTCGTCCCTATTCTTTGGTTTCTCCACATCTTGACGTTCATCTTTTTGGGAGCCACGACTCCTCAATTTCTTCCAACTCAAGCTCCCTCTCAAGGGACAATCGCACTGGCTTTCTCTTATGAGTTTCAGACTCTCACGACCAATTTCATCTTATGTGCTAGAAATTAAACCCAATAGTTGTGAGGTGTATCACTTTATGTGCTCCCAAAAATATCCCCAAATCTATTTTTGGGTCTAGCTTCTTCCTTGAATCTTTGGTTACATGGAAATAAACATATGAACCAAATTTTTTTAAAAATATGACGCTTACGGTCCCTTACTGGAAAATCCTCCTCTTGTGTACTCATCCTAAGTATTTGACGAGGACTTATATTACTGCATAATACTATTGTATTTCATGTTACGCCTGACGATGAAATGATAGGACTCGATCATGCAAGATAGCTTGTGCTACTTCCACAATAGTTCTATTCTTTCTTTCTACAACCCCATTCTATTTTGGGTTATGAGGTGCTATCAATTCTCTTCAAATTCCTTGCAAAGCATCTGAGGTTCTTGAATTCATTAGAGATATCTTCTCCAACATTGTTGCTCCAGTAGAGGCTTCACCTTCTTCCCTACTATATTTCTCGACAAGTTCCTTGAACTCATAAAACTTGGAGAACTTCCGATCTTTCTTATGCAAGAATAAAATCCAACACTTTCTTGAAAAATCACTAAAATTAATAACATAATACTTGTGTTTTTTTCCGTGGAAGTTTTCGAGAACAACACATGTTTGAGTGAACTCTCTCGAGGATCGCCTTTGCCTCGGGTTTCCTTATCTTGAAAGGTGGCCTTGGTATACTTCCCCAATGTACACCCTTTGCATGTATCTCTCTATGCAAGTGCACCATTTGGAAGTCCTTTAGAAATATGCTGCGATGATATTCAAAGCGCCATGGTGTAGATAGCCCAATATTGTGTGCATAAATCATCGATGCCTCGACTCTCCACCTTTTATGCTTGCGTGTTAAATACAATACAATTTTCTACATCCGAGCTTTTAGAGGTTCTTACTCGAATCCATGGTCGCAAACTCCCAATATTTTTTCACCTGTCTCATTGCTTTGTGATGAAGGAACACCTTTCCTTCACCGAAGATCACATCTTAGCCATGATATTCCAACATAGAAACAAAAACCAAATTCTCCTTTAAACCAGGAAATTACATGACATATTTTAATGTGAAGTGGTTTACTCGACTCTCTCCGAAAGGTAAATCGTACATACAACTATAGAGCTACACCTCCTTTTGTCACCTATCTCGATGTGCATTTGGAGATCCTTCTCCTCTAGAGTTATCGAAGAATATTTATTGCTGGTCATATGGAATGAAGCTCCACTATCCAAATTCCCACACAAAACCCATCAATGATGACACCATGCATGCGATGAGAGTGAAATCCAACTCGAGCTGTGAAACAAGTGCTTCACCATCGACTCCTCTTGAGGCCTTATTGTTGATATTTTGTGGAAAATTGGTGACATAGTGTCCCGCTTTCTTGCCTCGATCCCTTGCAATAACTCTCGATTTGGAATGAGATGCCTTCCCTTTTTCCTTTCTTTGCCTTTCCTTCCAAGGCACAATTCTCCTCATCATTAGTCTTTGATGAGGATCCATATCCGGTGCTTTGCCGAAACTCTTCTTGTACCAAGTTGGACCACAATTTATCCAACTTGGTAGATTGTCTCTCCCATTCACAAAGAGTCATAGTAGCTATGCTATCTCTTGGGAAGGCTTAAAAGTGATAGGCTCACCAAATCATAATCTACAACAAATCGTCACAACAACACTTCCAAGCTCATATATCGACACTAAGTGAAATGCGTCAACTATTTTTGGATCGTGTCGCCCTTCTCCATCTTGATCTTTCTAAGATTGTATTTCAATGCCAACTTCGTGTGCCGCCTTTGCTATTCTAAAACAAATGCGTATAAGGCATTCCACATAGAATATGGAGTTTCATTCCCATGGAGATTTGAGACAATATGATCTCGAACTCCCTCTAACAAGATCCTTCTCGCCTTTGCTAAATTCTTCTTCCATGCATCAAGAAGTTGAGCATCTACTACTACAGGATAATGAATATCACCGTCTATGAATGCCTTCAGGTGGATTTTCCGCTGAGAATTTTCCTCCATCTTGTCCTTCCATGCTATGTAATTTGAATTTCCTTGAGTGCATATTCGAGTCACAAGCCATTGAAATACATGTTGATTTGCCGCTCGGTCCTAAAGAATAAATCTGCAAAAATTGATGTACCTGTTCAAAACAAAATCGGTTCTTCTCTTCCTGTACTGATTCCCGCTCCGATACAATGTGAAATTATGCATAAAGGGATTCAATATGATCTTGTAATATACTAAAACTAAAAACTAAATCCTTCTACAAATTGTGCAGAAACCAATTACAATCATAAAATCACATAACAAGTAAGAGAAAGAAATAATCAATCGCACAACACAAGATGTATCTAGGGAAAGAAAGCGCTCAAAACGCCAGCTATCCGTATATTGCATAAATTCAATCTCATGAAAAAATACAATTTTATTTCCCCCTACTCGATAAATCTCGCACTCTGCCTGATCGTCTCACTCTAATCTAGGAAAAATCGAGTCCAATACTCGACGTAATTCCCAACCTCTTCTTTCGAAAAACCTCTGCTTATGCATTCATGGGAGGAATTATGTCCCTATTAATAAGGAAATTCCCAAGAATTTATTAGTGCAATTCCTTCAAGACATCTGATGACATCATGCATGAACTCGCACAATTTTATAATTATACAACCCTGATAGTTATCTTCCCTTTAACCTCAATCTCAATTGGGCCTTCCTTAAAACCTGACATGCAACAACTATTTATAGCAAATTATCGGTTAAATGATTGATCACTACTTTTGAATTAAATCATATAAATTCAATGGTCCTATCACTAGCTCATATCTTAGTTAGAACTAGTTAAACTAATTTTAACTCAATTATTTGAGTTAACTAATTACAAATCACAAATAACTATAATCGTACCTCTAAAATCTAGGAATACTCTACATGCCTCCTCTTTGACCTCCAACATGAACTATCTAAGTTAACTAAGTACTCCTAACTCAATTAACACTTTACAAGAAGTTACAATATGAAATTACAATTTCTCTTCCAATTTAATTAAGGGAAAATTTCAAAAGTCCCCTAGGGTGCCATTTCAAGAAAGTCATCAAATACTGAAAAATTACCCACGTAAACTTCTACACACTCAAGGTAAGAAAAAATAGCCAAGAATTCCCTTTGAAAGGTAGTAAGAGAATTACAAAGTCCAAAAAGGGAGTAAAAGATAAGTGAATGTTCCCCATGTATAAGTGAAGGTAGTCTTGTCTTGATTTTTGGGTGAGATTTTTATTTGGCTATAATGACTAAAGCCATCTAAAAATGAAAATTAATTTTTATCCCCAACAAGGGTGTCTAGCACCTGATCAACGAAGGAAGAGGAAATTAGTCCTTGAGAGTGGCTTTATTTAATTCTCTATAATCAATACAAATATGCCATCTCCCATCCTTCTTCGGGACTATCACCAATGGGAGACCTACCGACTATAAGAGATAAGATAGATGAAACCTACATATAAGATTTTTTTTAATTCTTCTTTAAATATTTGTCTTAGTGTAGGATTCATTCGTGTCGTTTTCGGACGAGAGTCGTACCTTCTTTAATTTAAATATGATGAGTAAAAGTTTCAAGGGGAGGGATACCGTTGTCCTCAGTAACTCCATGCAAAGGCATCAAGATGGTCTCGCGAACAAGCTCACAATATGATCTTGCTGGGATGGGTATAGGTCCTGAGCTAATGTGTAAATATTTTCCTAGACTAATATCAACAAGAGTGGTATCGGACTCGAGTGGTGGCTACTAGGCTTTGTAGTGATGAAGTAGTGAGGACTGGGACCGTAATTTTCCGAAAACCTGGACTAAAGATATGATGAAGTGATTCGCAAATTTCCGCATAGTTTCTAGGTTTTTTCAAGAAATCTCGGATCACACAATCCTCGCCGACTCATATATTGATGGATCAAAGAAAGAGATTGAGCTCTTCATCACTACTATCATAATCCAACCACAAGGCATCTCGAAGCTCCTCGGATAGATCCGGAAGGTGGGTACAAGGTGACCTTTTTTCTTAGCATCCCCATGAGAAATATACATATCACCTAGCGACAACCTCTATAGGCATATGAAGTGGTAAGCCATGGTCGTCCCAAGATCAAAGGAGTGCCCCAATAGGATTCTTTGGTTGTAACACAACAAAATATGTGGGGTAATCCCATGAGATAAATTGAGACAAATACATCATCTAACACACCGTATTGATTAATTTTAGATCTATCAACAAGTTTCAGCATAGTGGGGGTAGGGATTAATGTGAGTCAACCACAGCTTGTTCCATGGTTTGCCTAGTCATAACATTGATGGCCGCTCCAAGGTCTCTCAACACATTAGGGACAAGGACATCACCTATACGCAATAGAGACAGCGGGGTTTCCTAGATCAATATATTTTTTTCATTTGAGCACATCCTCGTCATCAATTCAATTGCTCTTCCAACAAAGCTCGGATATTGCGATTTTCAACTCTTCCGGGCCTCCTTGGATTTTTAAGACAAAGTTCCTTAACAATATTGGTGCATATAAGAATCTCTTTATGGCGCCGCAGTGTAGAGGGACCTTTATAAAAATATTCCTTTAGCTTGGAAGCAGTTATACTCGGTGGGGTCATCTTTCTCCATAACCAATCTCTGAAAGCGGGATGTTTGTTTGAAGAAGAAGGTAAAGGCTCTGAGTGTGTGGGAATAGGTTGAATTGTGACATGCATTGTTTAAAATATTAGGGGAGTTTCCTCAATTTTATCCTTAATGATCACCGTAGGTGTTGAGTTTATTACCCTTCTCGATCTCACCTTCGGAGGTCATTTTACCCCAACGCGGCATGGTTTGATAAATGGGGAAAGGAAGTGGTCCAATAAAATGAATCATTTACACCGCTTTATTATTTGGGTTAGGAAACCTCGTCGTGAAGACAATTGAGGTGGTATAAAAGGTGGTGGTAGTGGCAATGGTGGCATAAACTAACTAGGTCGAGGCAAGACTCATCGGAAATGTAGGTTGTGCCATGGGATACGATGCATATGATGTAGGATATTAATGTGTAGGCATGGGATAGGAATAATGAGAGTGTGGTGGTCCCATCCATCCTTGTTTCCAAGGAGGGGAGATTTACCATTATGGAAAAGATTCCCATGTTGCAAAGACCGAGGGTAATTCGTGTTTTTATAGGAATAATGTGGTGCATTATAACTAGTTAAATATGGTGTAGGTTTAGGGAATCGTACACTTTCACCTACTGTGTCATGATTTATGTGCTCCCATAACATGCAAATGGCTTAGGGTTCTAAATTCTCTCCTTCAAATGCTTGCTTTTAATCCTAATATGGAAGGGAATTCTTTGAAATGATGATTCCCTACACATATTACACAATTGATTAGAATCTCTTAACATCTACATGACATTCACATAAAAGATGTTTTTTTCTACACTTTGGACAATAAATGGATAATGTTTATTGCTCTTCTACTAATTTCTAGTGAAATTTTAAGGAATCTATCTGTTTACTAACAATATTCATAATTTAAGTTTTCATATTATCCATTTCATTTTTCCAAACCAATGATCATAGCATGTTATGGATCCAAATATGTTATTTTTATAATTTCTCTTGATCTCACTTTACCGGATCTAGATTGATTTCATGAGAACTTCCGCACAATTCACAAATTTGATCAAAATTATTTTAAGAAATATATCCTTGTCCTAAAAAAATTAAAATTATTTATAGAATCATCAATAAGCACTCACGAGAACAAGGTTCTAATAGTGCTTAGATCAAATTTAAGTTTCGGCCTTTAAAGGATATATAAAAACACGCTCCAAATAAGGTCTCATCTTCACCTTGTGCAATAGTGAAAAATATCATCCTCGCATTTCTCTTGTCTTTGCAATATTCCCGATATTTGTTTAAAATCAATCTCTTCATTTATTCCCAAGAAGCTATAATATTCCCTCCCTAGTCCCATGAACCATATGTAAAGTTGAATCCTTGAGAGTTGCAAGGAAATTTTTTTAGCTTATGAGCATATCGTCAGAGTAATCGTAACTTCTACACAATATATCAAATTCAAATATGAAAAATAAGTTGGATCTTCGTGCACTTTACCATGGAAATGTGGAAGAATAGATGTGGGATATTCATCATTTGGACTATTTCATGTACATCCACAACCGTAAACTCGAAAGTAGTCTCGCTCCTCCATCGACTAATTCTCACCACGTCCCCCTAAGCATGGTCTTCATGATATTCCATTTTCCTCCCTCTAAACATGACACTACCCATATAGTGTGAATTTTTATAATGGTTTAAGTTTGTCTTTGTAACCAAAGTAGTCTATTTCCCTCCCACTTGTTGTGAAAATTCTACATTGCGGCTTGAGAGTCCGAGTGAATGGTATTTACGTGATGGGTTTGTGTCCATTTGGATTTTCTGCTTGCAATAGAAGGCCCAACGTGAGAGTTTTTTTTCCAATTTATCATTGTTTCCTTTGACCTTAGGGCTTCAAACCCCTACCTCTCCTAGTTATCCATTTTAAAGAAATCAACCAAAAAATAACAAACATATCACGGAAAAAAAACTATGAGAATAAACCAATCAAATGCTACAGTTGAAAGAAAAATTATGTCTACAACACAAAAATCAATTCCTTCAAGAAATAGAAGCACACCGCACTTGAAAAAATTAAGCGAGACTTACACCTATTGCGAGAAAAAGGAGAAGCCAAATTTTTTTCCAATTCTTTTCAACGCCTCCCTACGACAACGATGTAAAAAATGTTGGGTGTACTGAATTGTGATTCAATTTGGCAACACTTAATTGTCAAACCAACGCTACGTAAGATTTGAGGCATAGAAAATGTAGCACCAAAGACTCGGATTTAACCACTGCAAATCATACTTCTATTCCTGCAATTAAATCATTTGAGATTTGAAAGAATAAATTCGAAGAAAACCTTTTAATTCTTTACTTGCCCTTGCGGTACACAATGACAACACTCCACTTTGGAAAGTAGATTCAATCAGAAATAACAATCAAATAGTTTCTTGAAAGAAAAAAAATCATGCCACTCGATAACTCAATTATAAAAAATTAAAAAGATCTCGAAAAAGAAAATGCTTGTCTGCAGTACTTTCGTTGTCGCACTAGAAGGACAAAGTAAGATTATTTCTGTGTTATATCAATTTTGTTTCCTATACTAGAATGACCTTTGTTCTTGTACTGAACGATTCTATTCTTGCACTCGAACGATTTTGTTCCCAGTACTGAACAACTCTCTTCTTGTACCAGAATGAATCTCTTTCTACACTCGACGATCTTTTACTCCTTAGACAACAAACCAAAATGTCGTGATATCAAGAAAAAAAATAAAGAAGTGTGAAAAATGAAAACTTCAATTCGGTAGAAAATAAAAATCCCAAATCATTATATGCTTTTTAAATGTAAATTAAAATCTAAAATATGAACTACGAGAGGCCAATGGAAAAATTTATCAATCTTAATGCGAAATCCAAACTCTTGCGTTCAAAATAAAAGATCAACGTTAAAGATGTACTCTACTTATATTCATTACGAAACATCCAACATCGTGTCCAAAATGTGTCCTTGTGTTCATGCATGAATTTGACCTCGTGACAAAAATATTTGCTTTACAATCTTGAGTACGAGTAACATAGTTATCAATTCCTGTCCTTTAAGACTCCAGATGAAGCGAGCAATTAACAAATCAAGGAATGTGATTTAAATATGACAATTTACACAAAAATCGGTGCTATCACTATAAAGCATTAATTATTCGTAGCAAAGCGCGGGGAGAACCCCCGAGTGTGGGGGGTTTTCCCAGCTTGCTATGAATAAGTAATGCTTTGAATGAAACCTCAACTATTCATCAAGGAAGATCAAAATGAATAAACCATGAAAACCTAATCATTAACTGAAAGAAATTCAAAAGGAAACTTCTCAAACCAAAGAAATGCTTATTCTACTCTTTAAATAAATCACAAAAAGAAATGCTTTGATGAAAACAAAGGAAAACCGACTTAACGCACACACAAACCCTCGGATCTAAGAATACTTCGGCAATGAAAATGAAACACGCAAGAGCTATTGTCAATCACACACACTCAACATTAAGAAGCAACACGTCTCACCACTTATTTACTGTACCTAATACACAACATAGTAAGGATGGGAGAACTAGCTAGAGTTGGATGGGACTAACCAACCAACTCAATTCCCTTTGAAGAAAAACACTCTTTAAACTTATTACGTAAGAAATAGACATGAAATATGCACAAAATTGGCATTGCCTCCTTTTTTATTAAGAAGACAGAAAGGTCTCTACAAACACACATTATAGAATAGCAAATCCAACCCCCGAGAGGGTTGTGGCGTATACAAGTATTCAAAATAGAAAGCCAAAATTCTCACGGTATCGCTACCCCACACTATGACATAACTATAACTTATACAAGTTTCACTCGGCTCTCGGTTGTATCACATAGTTAACGGAAAAGAGGCAGAGAAAATGAGAACCGATCCCCATCTTTTAAATGTTGAAATGGCACCAAAAATTAGCACCCCAAAGCAAGTGCTTCTAATTTAATTTTTCGCTAATTAAATTTGGAAGAGAAATGCGATAAATTTCGCTACCCTTTAAACCAAGACCTTTTAGCTTCAGGCGGTGTGTTAGAATTGCATTTTATCAACGCATTAATGAACATAAATGAACATATCTCAAGCATGTCAGATAAAGAAGAAGAACATAACAAGCATTAGCAACATAAAATATTGATAACAAAGTTTGTCCTGGAGGAATATGTCTGCTGGGCCTCGGTTTCAAGATGGTGCAGCTACTACATTAAGTGTTGGAAATAGTGATGATGTACATGGATGGTATTTTCTGCGTCGTACTGAGAAAAATTCCCTCACATAGGAGTGGTTGGACCTCTCCACGAGATGTTACTCGCCGAGAACTCTCATTCACAAAAGGACTCCTATCAGAGCATGATAATCTCACTCACATGGTGACTAAGAGTATCCTTACCGAACATGGCAATAAAGGTATCTCAAACAACATAAAACAAATCCATGATAGAAATTACATCTCACATGAAGAAAAAAAACAAGATCCCACATCAAACATAAAAAAAGAATCTATACAACACAATGCATCTCATAGCAAAGAGACAAAGAAGTACATGATCACACCGCATATACCTCATATCCCTGGAGCTATCTGAAGAAAAGGATGATAAATTTCTGGATTTGGCTATACCATCAATCTCGTGGCGTTGAATATCCTAAAAACAAGTCTGCTCACACATTGAATGCTCACACCTACAACTCCACTTTGAAAAGTGGCCGAAAAAATGAAATGGTCAAATGGAAAATCTAAATACACCATAAGATTTGTGGTGTCGAATAGTGCATAATCGACTATCAAATTTTTGAATTTTTGGCAAAGTGGAATTATGGGGGCTACGAGGACCTTTTAGATCCCCCCTAGATTCCTCAAAGATTCCCTTACTGGGTCATCTTGAGATCTTCTCGCTAAGATCAAAATTCTGTTTGTGCCATCAACATCACTCGTAAAATTCTCGAGTAATTTGATTACAAGGTTGAGTCGGGTTCTGCCACTATCAAATTCCGACCTCGAGGAATTTTTTGGATTCCCTCAAGATTCCTAATCCTCATATTATGAAGAGAATCTTTTGAATTGCTGCCCTAATGGAAAATTTGGACACACCATCATGCTCCCTGCCAAAATTATGGTTAAAATTCATATAAATTTCAATACATTCGACATAGCAAAATTTTACCTCCTTGGAATCAAAATATTCCCTTGGCATAAAGATTCCTTGAGCGTGTACACTATCCTTGCCTTGAAGCGCATGTCTTTCACGCACTCCAACAAGGCACGGGTACACACGGGGAAAAAAGACGCATTTATATGAAATATGGGTCGCGGATTCTCCAACGTAGGGTCGTTGGTTGCATTGGAAAATTCATTTGGGCGGAGGAGGAGAGGTTGGGAGATCAAATCCCAACCCCTCAACATAGTTTCGATTGGCAATTTTAACACATACCCGCATTTTAAATTTGGGTTTGAACATGTTGTGTGGTTCTGCCGTTTATGGCGTCGGCCCACGTGGATTGGGTGGATTCAAATCCCGTCGGCTCCACACTTGTTTTAAAATTGTGGTTATATATATATATATATATATATATATATATATATATATATATATATATATATATATATTCGTGGCCCGTGAGTGCGGTGGTCACGCAACCCACGTGCCGACGCCGACCCCGTGGTAACATTTCCGTTGGAGTTCCATGGGGTCCGACGAGGTCGTGGCCCACCGCCCTTTAATAATAATATTTTTATATTATTTTCCTATGGTGGTTGGGGGAGGGCGAGGGTCATGGCCCACCCTCCACTTTTATATTTATTTTTTCGTTTTTTATATTAAAAATCGGACATTTTTAAAAATTCGGTTTTTAGGGACGAAGGAGTATTTTTTAATGACCCCAAAAAATTCGCTTGGAAACACGACAGTGAGTCTGTTTGGAATCCGGTGTTCGGAAAATTTCCAAATTGTGTCCTCCCTAACTGCGCATCATCAAGTCAACCTTGGAACTTTGACTCGGCTCTAAATTTCACATATGAACTCGGTTTGGCGAACCATTCACACCGATGCGATCGGGACGACGAGGTATATGCCTCCGGTCTTAGTTCGAAAGCATTATGATCATTTTGATTTTTGAGCTTTCATAAGCCCTCTTTGTCCTAGGTGTGTGCTTGGAGCCACCTAGATCGATTAACTAATTCGAGAATGATTGAGTTAGCTTAGGAAATTGGAGTTGAGGGTCGGGAGAGATTGCATGTAGAGTGATTCCATGATTTAAGGGGGTCTAGTTGCAATTATGCATGAGTCGTAATTAGTTAACTCATTTAATTGAGTTAAAATCGGTTTAACTAGTTCTAACTTAGTGATGAGCTAGAGAGAGGTCCGATAGAATTAAATGTGATTTAATTCACAATGAGTGATCAATGAGTTAACGATAATTCACTATAAATAGTTGTTGCATGTAAGTTATGATGAAGATCCGGTTGAGACCGAGGTTAAATGGAAGATAAATATCAATTATATAATTAGAAATTTGTATGCGTCGATTATAGAGTCGGTTGGAGGTCCTTGATGCATTGCACAATCAATTGGATGGATTTTTCCTATTTAATAGGGATATAACTAGCCCAAGAATATGTGAGCAAGGCATGCTCGAGAGTAGAGGCAAAGAATTGGCTAAGTATTTCTCCAATTTTTCTTAGATAAGTGTGAGGCAGATTGGCGAAAGTGTTGAAGTTCTCTTGTGTGAGAAAGCATTGTATTGTTTCATGATCCTTGAATTTATCCAATATACAAATAGCAGGGTTTTAGTTTATCTTGCTTTCCCTAGATAAATCTTGTGTTGTGCGATTGATTGTCTCTTTCTCTTACTTATTTATGTGATTGTGTGATCTGTTTATTTCCACAAATTGTAGAAGGGATTCAATATATTTTTTTTGTATATCATAAGATTAGTTTGAATCCTCGTGGTTATATTTTTTACATGATATCAGAGCACCAAGAATGACAATAAGAATATAAGACAAAGTGCTTTTCGATCGGATTCGAATTTCCAGTTATTTCTTCGAGTATCCAACAACGAGATCAAGATGTCATTCAATGGCTTGAGACTTCGAATATGCACTCGAGAGAAATTAAAATTATATTGCATGGAAGGACATGATGGAGACGGTGCTTGATGACAAAAACGAAAGATTTCATAGATGTTGATGTCCCACAACCCCGTGATAGCGATGCCCAACTTCTTGAAGAATGGAAGAAGAAGGTTGCGAAGGCGAGAAGGATCTTGTTAGAGGGAGTTCGAGACCATATTGTCTCAAGCATCCACGGGAAGGCGAAGCCAAATGAAATGTGGAAGGCCTTGAAATATCTATATCATAATAATAATGACCACGGGAAGTCGGCGTTGAAAGAAAATCTCAAGAAGATCAAAATGGAAAAGGGTGACACGATCTAGAAATACATGACCAAGGTCACCACATGTCATGATGAGCTTGGAAGTGTTGGGGTCCATTGTTTCCATAAATGATTTGGCAGCTTGTCTCTTCTAAGCCTTCCTAAGAGTTTGGTATAGCTACCAAGACTCTCTTAATGGGAGGGAGAAGGCTGCGATTGGGAGCTACTTTGGTCCGATTTGGCACAAGAAGAAATCGGGTGGAACACCGGATATGGATCCTCGTCAAAGAATGATGATGAGGAGAATTGTGACTAGGATGGAAAGGTAAAGAAAGGAAAAAAGGAAGGTGTCCCATTCCAAATCCTAGGCTAGCAAGGCGAGGCAGAAGCGAGACTTTTCAAAGGTGAAATGTTTCAACTATCATGAGCATGGACACTATGCCACAAATTTTCCCACAAAAGAAGAACAACGAGAAGGCCTCGGGAGGAGTAGCGGGTGAAGCATTGGAGTCACAATTCGAGTTGGAATTCACCCTCATCATATGCATGGTGTCATCAATGTTGGGATTTGTGTGGTACTTGTATAGTGGTGCCTCATTCCACATGACCGAAAACAAAGAATTCTTCAACAACTTGTAGGAGAAGGATCTCTATATGCACATTGAGATGGGTGATGACGAGATGGTATAGCGCTATCGGGATTGGTATAGTTACTTTCTAAAGAGAGTCAGGTAAACACATCGTACTAAAAGATGTCATGCATGTACCCGTTTTAAGTAATAATTTGGTTTCGTTGCTATGTTGGAAGATCGTGGATATGATGTGACTTTCGGTGAAGGAAAGGTGTTCCTTCATCACAAGCCCACGAGACAGTGAAAAAATATTGGGGGTTTGGGTGAAGAACCTCTAAAAACTTGATGTGGATGAATACACAACATTGAGCGAGTAAAGTAGAGAAGGTGGTGAGTCGAGACATCGGTGAGTTATGGCACAAGAGGTTGGGCCATATTCACCACAATGCTTTGAGGGATCATGCAATAGATTATTAAAGGGCTTCCAAAGGGTACACTTGCACTGAGAGAGACACATGCAAAGGGTGTACTATGGGAAAGTATACAAAGTCCACCTTTCACGATAAGGAAAGTCGAGAAATAACAATCTTTGAGAGAGTTCACTCGGACGTGTGTGGGACTGTTCTCAACAACTTCCACAAAAAAGCACATGTATTATGTGATTTTTATTAATGATTTTTCAAGAAAGTGTTGGATTTTATTCATGCATAAGAAAGATCGGATGTTCTCCAAGTTTTGTGAGTTTCAAAGCACTTGTCGAGAAATATACAAGGAAGAATAAGGATTTTGGGGCGACAATGGTGGAGAACACATCTCTAATGAATTCAAGAAATTCTGTGCCTAAGAAGGAATTCGAAGAGAATTGATTACAACTCATAACCCACAACAAAATGGGGTTGCGGAGAGAAAGAAAATAACTATTATGGGAGAAACACGAGCCATGTTGCATGATCGGGGCCTCTTGTTGTATATGTGGGAAGAAGCATGTAATACAATAGTATCTTGTGCAGAACAAAAGTCCTCATTGGATATTTTTGGATGCGTACACCAAAGGAGGATTTTTTCGGTTAAGAAACCCGATGTTTCATATTTTAAAAATTTTTGGCTCATCACGTCATTGAAATGTGACCAAAGATGTCGGGAAGAAGCTTGAGCCAACATCGAGTTGGGGGATATTTGTGGGAGTACACTCATACACCCTCATAACTATCGAGTGTACTTTCCGGCACATCGGATAGACGAGTGGTAAAAATAGATGTGAAGTTTGATGAAGACAAAGCCATGAGATTGTGCCTTGAGAGGGAGCTTGAGTTACATTCAATTGAGGATATGTTAGCTCCAAAGGATGAACCTCGGGATGTGGATTAGCCATAATTAGAGGAAAAAAATAGTGGTAGAAACCACTCATGCGGAGCCATCCACAAGAGATGGCAGGAAGTGCACTAGAGGCGATAAATTATTTTTGGATGCGAGAGAGAATGTGGGAGCACCCACATCACAACGCGAGAAGAGAAGGTCCCCAAAGCGGTACAATGGATACCATCCGTCATGCGAGTGAAGGTATTGATATAGAACCATCCTCTTTTGAGGAAGTAGTGTAACAACCGGTATGGGTTGATGCCATGGTCGAGTGTATGATTCCATTATTAGGAAAAATGCATGGGAAGTCGTCCCAAGACCATTGGGGGAAGTCGATGGTAGGTTCTAGATGGGAGTGTGGAGAAACACAAGGCTAGATTTGTGGCCGAGAGGTTTCTCTCGGGTGGAGAGATTGACTATGATAAGGATTTTGCACCGAGTCTCAAGGTACTCATCCATTATTTCCATCCTTTGCATTCTATGCTCGGATGGGATGTCGGATACATCGAGATGGATGTAAAAACAACATTTCTCAATGGAGTTATTGAGGAAGAAGTGTACATTTAGAAACTTGAAGGTTTTGAGTCCTTAGACAAGGGAGTCACATGTGTGCGGACTCAAGAGAGCACCTTGTATGGGGTTGAAAGCAAGCACCTCGTGCTTGGTACACTAGGATTAATGACTATTTCACTAGGTTGGGCTTCACTAAGAGTGAAGTGGATGAAAACCTATATCATATTGTGGCTGATGGTAAGCTTTTGATTTTTTTAATTTATGTTGGTGATCTAATACTAGCAGGTGATGATTGACTCATAAATTCTTGCAAAGATGATCCCTGCAAGAAAATTTGAGATGAAGGACATGGGGCTCTTGGCACTATTTCCTTGGATTGGAAATATGGAAAAGAGACGGGGAACTATTTGTATCTCGGGGAAAGTATGCCAAGGTTCCACATGGAGAGAAAAAACCCATGGAGACTCCTCTTGCAAGAAAATTGAGGAAGGAGGATGCTACTTCAAGAGAAGTAGTGGATGCGGATGTTTATAGAGCGGTGGAGGGTTCACTCATGTATTTGGTGAACACACGACTCGACATATGCTACGTAGTTAACCAAGCTGAGCCAAGATATGGTTAAGGCTGACCAAGCTCTTTTAGATGGCGAGTGAAGCATGTGTTGAGATATATCTCGGGGCACATCAAAGTATGGATTATGGTACATACGGACAGGAGGGAGTGAAGCTTCAAGGCTTCACCAATGCAAATTAGGTGCAGGAGTTCATCCAATCGAAGAGGACATGAGGATGCATCTTCAACATAGGATCAACAATAGTTTCTTGGTACATCAAGAAACAAAGATAAATTGCACTCGAGTTCAAAAAAGGCACTAATACATGGCATCCAATCAAGTTGCAAGCTAGGCCATGTGGATGAGGAATATACTTGTTGGATTGTTTGGTCGGGAAAATGGATCCGACGATGACACATGTTGATAACTAGAGTTGCATAAAACTCTCAATTAATCTATTATTCCATGACATGTCTAAGCATATTGATATCACGGTATCACCATATCGGATATTG
Source organism: Pinus albicaulis (assembly GCA_034641835.2). NCBI lineage: Eukaryota > Viridiplantae > Streptophyta > Pinopsida > Pinales > Pinaceae > Pinus > Pinus albicaulis. The sequence goes on from MU968359.1 coordinate 39,343,517, forward strand.
TGTTCGAAAGGAGGATCGTGTCATTAGAGTACATTCCCACGGAGGAGCACGATGTAGACATCTTGATGAAGGCGCCCGACAAGAAGAAAATTCAAATTCCACGAGAGACAAGATCGAGGTAGAAGATAATCCCTTTATTGTTGAGAGGGAGTGTTGAAGTGCAACCAAAAAAATGGCACCCCAAAGTGGGGATTCTAATTTAATTTTCCCTTAATTAAAGTTGAAAGAGAAATTGTAATTTCATCTTATAACGACTTGTATTAGTTAACTAAGTCGGAATGAATGAGTTAGCTTAGGAAATTTGAGTTGAGGGTCACAAAGCTTGCATGTAAAGTGATTCCATGATTTAATGGGGTCCAATTGAAGTTATGCATGAGTTGTAATTAGTTAACTCAATTAATTGAGTTAAAATCGGTTTAACTAGTTATGACTGAGTGATGAGCCGATGAAGAGGTCCAATGAATTAAATCTTATTTAATTCACAACGAGTGATTAATCGATTAACCGATAATTCACTATAAACAACTGTTGCATGTCGGTTACGTGAAGACCCGGTTGATATAGAGGTTAAAGGGAAGATACCTATCGGTTGTATAATTAGAAAATTGTACAAGTCAATTATAGAGTCGAGTTGGAGGTCCTTGATGCATTGTGCAATCAATTGGATGGATTTTTCCTATTTAATGAGAGATCTAATTAGCCCAAGAATGCATGAGCAAGGAAGGTTGAGCGAGGGTAGAGAATTTTCTAAGTATTTATCCAATTTTTCCTAGACCGGTGTGAGGCAGGTTGCGAGTGCAAAATTTCTCTTGTGTGAGAAAACATTGTATTGTTTCATGATTCTTGACTTTATACAATATACAAATAGCGGGTTTTAAAGCGGTGTGATTTCGTGAGATACATCTTGTGTTTTGAGATTCATTGTCTCTTTCTCTTACTTGTTTATGTGATTTTGCGATCATTTTTATTTCCGAAAATTGTAGAAGGGATTCAATATCCTTTTTTTATTATATCATAAGATCAGATTAAATCCTCATGGTTAGATTTTATACATGGAAAACTATAACACTCCGAACCCTTTACGAGAAAATGAGAACAAGTCTTCAATGACAGAGTGCGTTCCATTTTCCTTGAAAACTACAATGCACTCTAAGCTAATCTTCCTCGAATAAGCCAATTATCCAAATTTGGTGCGAGGGACCCCTGAAGTGAGAATAGGAATTTTGAGATTCTATACCAAACCACTTTGACTTTGATTAATGATGATATGTTAGGGCCCCTATATTACTAATGTATTCCCTTATTTTTGTTTGTGTATTCCCCTTATTTTTATTGTTGTACCCATTTAGTCCCCATATTATTATTATTGTGCCTCATAATAGCCCACTATTGTTATTGTTGTGCCCTTACATTATTATTGTTAGGTCGAATAGGATTATATTGTGACCCCATGGACTCCTATATATAGAAAGGAGGTTTTTTCATTTGTGTCATCCAAGAAATGTTCATTTATGACGCAGGTGAAACTACATATTTTCCAACTCGTAGATCTGTGGGTTATGGCCCACAACATGTATCGAAAAGAAAATCAAAACAAAACAACGAATTCCAAAAAAAAACCTTTTGACAATCCAGTCTTTCGACCCACTTTAGTGGCTTAGCACCGGAACTCGAAAACATTTAACTTCAATTTATAAAATATCGATCCAATAAAGGTTTGAAATCCCAAGCACCTTTATTTGCAATAACCATCGATCGCATATCGGACGGTTATCACTCCAAATAAATCACTTGTTAATCGAAATTGATCGTTGAATCTCCGTTGTTGATCCCATCTGATCAAATGCCATCGCGTTATCGCATATAGACTAGCCCAATGGTTAAGGTTTTTGAACCTATGCGATAAAAGAGATTTTGTTTGTCCACGTGTCGCTTGCTTAATATTATCGCATAGAACTCAACCATTACCACTAACCACCGAGAAAGCGGTGCGATAACCTTTAGGCAATTTTCCAAAACTACTTTATGGTTCCAAGCACATAGTTCCGCTACGCTTCCTCTCGCACCTTCAAAGTTCCACTCCTTTGACTCGATCCAACATCTCCTATTCGCTTATCTGTGTAATTCATAACTAAATAAATGTATCTTCCATACTCGAAACTATCATCGGATCACCATCGATCCTTATAGTGGTCGATGGTTGATCGATAAATTCAAAACACGCATTTAAATCACAATCTAAATTATAAATAAATAATATTCACCACACCAAAATTCACATAATATGTATTTCAATTATATACAAACTATCGCTTACGAGTCTAAGGCATTTCGAGCCTTAGTCAACAAATCTTCATGCGCTTACATTGTATTCTATCACACCTTCCTTCACACCACAGACTCTCTTTTATAGAGAAATTACAAGAGCTTGGATCATCTAAGATCCATGATTTTTCTCCCTTAATCGCCCAAACAAACCCTAATTTTCTCGATATACATAAATGGCGAGATAGTTATGATTATTTAAATCTTATCGGCTCCTTCAATTTAGTTTGTTTTAACAAACTTTGCCCCAATTTGCAATTCTCGTTCACATTTTCCCTTTCATAGCTTTGGATTCCATTTTCAATGAAATTTTCTCGGATGCTCCCTGCATTAGACTCTTGAGGTACAAAAATTTTATGACCTCCTGGTCATATGTCTTCTACATTTGTCGGTAATTCTACCCACATCCTCGTTGAATTGCCCTTTGTGATTTTACCGTAACAAAATTCTTGAGTAATTCTACCCACATCCTTTGTGGAATTTCCCTTTGTGAGTTGCAACAAAACCTTTGCAATAGCAAGTCCTCCTCGCTACTAGATACCTCACCAAGCTTCTCTCCTCTCGAGCTTAGTCTTTCCGCATCTCTCCGGGTTCTTTCCTTTGGAACCATTTGAGCACTCCTACTCTAAGCTATCTGCAATATTCTCACCTTCCTCTACTACTACCTTCACCAAAATATGAAAAAACCACAAGCTTTACAAATCTTTAACATAAATGTACCTCTTCTTCTTCGCAAGCAAACTTTTCCTCACATGAAATATTTTCCACCGCTACGATACCACTTTGACGCGGTGAAAGCGCATATTTTCCAACTTGTAGATATGTGGGTTATGGCCCAAAACATGTATCGGAAGAAAATCAAAACAAAACAATGAATTCCAAAAAAAACCTTTTGACAATCCATGCTTTGGACCCACTTTAGTGGCTTTAGCACCCGGAACTCGAAAACATTTAACTTTGATTTATAAAATATTGATCCAATAAATTTTTGAAATCACGAGCACCTTTATTTGTGATAACCAGTCGATCGCATATCGGACGGTTATCACTCCACATAAATCACCACTTGGTTAAGCAAAATTAATGCTTTGAATCTCCGCCGTTGATCCCATACGATGAAATGCCATCGCGTTATCGCATATAGAATAGCTCGATGGTTAAGGTTTTTGAACCTATGCGATAAAAAGCCGTTTCGTTCGTCCACGTGTCGCTTGCTTAACTTGAGTATCGCATAAACCTCAACCATTACCTCTAACCACCGGAAAGCGGTGCGATAACCCTTAGCCGATTTTCCAAAAGCGCTTTACGGTTCCAAGCACATAGTTCCGCCATGCTTCCTACTGTGCCTTCGAAGTTCCACTCCTTTAACCAATCCAACATCTCATGTTCGCTTATCCGTATAACTCATAACTAAATAAATGTATACTGCCATACTACGAAACTATCATCGGATCACCATCGATCCTTACGGTGGTCGATGGTTGATCGATAAATTCACAACATGCATTTAACTCATAATCTAAATTATAAATAAAAAATATTCACCACACCAAAATTCACATAATATGTAGTTCAATTATGTACAAACTATCGCTTTCGAGTCTAAGGCATTTCAACCTTAGTTAACAAATCCTCATGCGATTACATTGTATTCTCTCACACCTTCCTTCACACCACACAGACTCTCTTTTATAGAGAAATTACAAGAGCATGGATCATCTAAGATCCACGATTTTTTCTCCCTTAATCGCTCAAACAAACCCTAATTCTCTCGATATACATAAATGGCGAGATAATTATAATTAATTAAATCTTATCGGCTCCATCAATTTAGTCTGTTTTAGCGAACTTTGCCCCAATTTACAATGATTGTTCACATTTTCCGTTTCACATTTTCGAGATTCCATTTTCAATGAAATTTTCTTGAATGATCCTGCATCAATTTATGTAATGTAAAGGGGGTTTCCCCCCTCAAAGTTCCTGATTTCTAAGGCGTTGATCTCTCTTTTCTTTTTGTTTTTGGGAGCTCGGTTCCATAACATTTGGTATCAAAGCTTTGGATTCTAATGTTTCCTTGCTTCAAACGAGGTCATCGTGGAATTTTAAATATAAATTTTTTTTCAACAAAGGTTCAAAATCTAAAACAAAAACCCATTTGTGAAAAAAATATTAAGAAAAATTTGTGTAAAAATTTCAGATCTTGGTTCGCAATATTTCTAGAGATATGATCTATGGAAGTTAGGGTTTTTTGCGAGCTCTCGAATTTCATCTTAAAGAGGTGACCTTGGAAAAAATATTCATAACTCTCTCTCGACCATCGGATTGGAATTCTATAAGAAGAGGAAAACATTAAACAAACTTTAGTTTTCTGTGTATCAATTTCGAGCCGGAGGAGAAAACGGTGACACGTGGCACACCGTACAAGTTGGCTCTATGGAACCGAGTCCATAATTAGGTCATTGTGGGAGATTTGGCATAACTTTTCCTTGAAGAATCAAAATTAGGTCGAACTATGGCATTGGAAAGAATACTTAAAGGGATACTAAAGGACCGAAGATAAAATCTCGGGGGATCTGAAATTACGAGAGATACATCAATTTCAATATCGAGCTCCTCAAAACAAAGAAAAATGTGTGTTTTTTTATTTTTTTTATATTTTATATTTTATATTTTTATTTATTTAAATTTCATAAGTCTTGTTTGAAAAATTAGTTTGAAGTGATTCTAAGGGCATATTGAAGCATAGATATCAATATTGGGTTCGAAAATTTCCCCTAAAAAGAATTCAAGACCCATTAAGCCTTCAGAAGGCTCTACTATGATTCATGAAGAGGAAGAAGTGCAATGAAAGGTGTGGAAGCTAAGATGGATGGTTTAAAGAAAGGTGTGGAGGCTAAGATGGATGGTTTTAAGAATAGCATGGAAGCTAATATTGATGGCATGGAAGCTAAGATGGATGGTATAGAAGGCAACATGGAAGCTAAGATGGATGGTTTGAAGAAAGGCATGGAATCTAAGATGGATGGTTTGAAGAATGGCATGAAAGCTAAGCTAGATGGATTGGAAGCTAAGATGGATGTTATAGAAGGCAACATGGAAGATTTGAATAAAGACATGGAAAGTTTGACAAAGTTGCTATAAGAAAATATTCCTAATGGAAAAAAAGGTAGTAGAGGAAACTCAGGGATGAGAACAAAATAAATGTTAATCATGATTTCATAGACTCTAATGTTGGATTTAAGATCCACCATATTCAAAATATAGATATAAGGAAGTTTGATGACAAGGACCCGATAACTTGGATACTACAAATGGAGCAATACTTTGAGCTCCATAATACACAAAACACACAAAAGGCACGCATTGCAACTTTATATATAGAACAAAATCGGTTTGTATGGCATCAATGGATTTGCTCTCATAAACCATTGGTCACTTGGTCAATTTTTTACGAAAGAAATGATAGCACATTAAGAGGATACAAAGAGCAACACCTTCTTTAGCCAATTGATAAATCTCAAACAAAAGGGTTCAATGATGGAACACATTGAGGACTTACAAAACTTGAATATAAGGTTAAATAATATTCTAGAGGAACATAGGATTGATGTTTTCATAGGGACTCTAAAAGATAACATCCAACATGAGGTTCGCATTTGGGAACCCGATACATTGGAGAAAGAATTTAGGTTGGAAAGAAAAAAAGTGAAAGAAAATTTATGGCGACATGAAAGCCTACCACTCGACAACTATAAAGATGGAAGTGTTGCTACTTCTAGATTTCCATAACCTACAAGGTTGACACCACAAAAAATTGGAAGAAAAGAGAAAAAATGGCTCGCTTTATAGATGTGATAACAAATACACTAAAGGTCATAAGTGTGTTGAGAATAAATAATTTTACATAGATTGTGAAAAGGAGGAAGAAAAGGAACAAGAAACTTCAAAAGAAGAGGATATACACCAGGGAACCAACCCTAGAGGAAGAAGAAATGAATCCGACCATATCCCTGTAATGCATTGGAAAGAATTACCACTCCTCAAACTCTCAAGATAGAGGGACATATCTAGAAGAAAAAACATAATAGTGCTTATTGATTCGAGTAATACCCATAATTTTATTCATTGTAAGGTGACCAAGGAATTGAATTCCTTCCTATAACTAGCACCCAGTGTCAAGTGATGGTGGCAAATGGAGGAACTATAAATTTCTCACGAAAAGTTCCATAATATCAAGCTAACCATGGGGGGAATATGTATTGAATAGTCCAATGCTTTCCATTCCGAGTGTGGTGCTGATGTCGTACTAGGAGTACAATGATTACAATATTTGGGGAAGGTAGCTTTTACTTTTCAAAAACTTTTCTTGAATTTTTATTTATTTTATTTTATTTATTTATTTATTTCGAAGGAAAGGAAGTTGAATTACGGGGGTATCGCAAGGAAGCCGGGAAAAATAATAAGCTCTAATGTCATGACAAATATTCTGAAGAAAGAACAATGAGGCGTAATTGCACAATTATGGTCACTAGAAGTTCCAACATAAAAATCATCTATTTCTCTAGATCTCCAAAAAAATATTGGACAATCATTCCAAGGTGTTTGAAACTCGCAAAGGACTCCCACCTATTCGCGATCATGATCATGCTATTCATTTAATTCCAGGGAAGTGTTCCTCTAAACATTAGGCCTTACATATATCCTTATGTCCAAAAGAGCGAAATTGAACGTATGCTTTGGGAAAAATTGCTAGAGGTCGATATAATTCAACCTCGTAAAAGTTCTTTCTCCTGCTCCGAGTAGTATTAGTGAACAAGAAGGATGGATCATGGCACATGTGTCCGAATTATAGGTATCTTAATAAGATCACTATTAAATATAAATTTCCCATTCCCGTGATTGATGAATTATTAGTTGAATTACATGGGGTAATTTATTTCACCAAGTTGGATCTCTGTTCGGGATATCATCAAATTAAAATGAAGGTGAAGACATTCTAAAAACAAAATTTCGAACTCATGAGGGTCATTATGAATTTTTGGTCATGCCTTTTGGACTTACCAATGCACCTTCTACATTTCAAGGGTTGATGAATTCCATTTTCAAACCCTTCCTTAGAAAAATTTGTGTTAGTATTTTTTTGATGATATACTAATCTACGACAGGTCTTGGAAGGATCATGTTCAACATGTTGACAGGGGTGCTCAAACTATTGGAGGAGAAACACTTATATGAAAAAAACCTCCAAATGTTTATTTGGAGTACAAGAGTTGGAATATCCGGGTCATATTGTATCTCGGGAGGGTGTTAACATAGACCCTAAAAAAAATTAAATCCATTAAGGAATGAAAAGTCCCCACAACCATAAAGCGGTTGCGAGGATTTCTCGAGCTAAAAGGGTATTATCGCAAGTTTGTTAAGAATTGTCGGAGAATAACAAAATTATTGAAGAAAGATGCATTTTCATGGACTCTTGAAGCAACTAAGGCCTTTGAAAATCTTAAAGAAGCAATGTGCCAAGTACCGAGTCTTAGCTACGACATACTTCACAAAAAACCTTTATTGTGGAATATGATGCCTCAAGAAATGGATTTGGTGTTGTTTTAATGCAAGAAGGAAGACCCATTACTTTTGAAAGTCGTCCAATCAAAGGAAAGTATATACGAGAAAGCTATTTATGAGAAAGAAATTTTGGCAATACTACATGCGAGTAAAGAAATGGTGACCTTACCTAATGGGAAGAAAATTCAAGGTAAAAAGCTGATCATGATAGTCTTAAATACTTTTTGTAACAAATATCGACAAAGATGTTGGGTTATGACTTTAAAAATCATCTACAAAAAAAGGGAAGCTAAATGTTGCTGCGAGATGCACTCTCAAGAAAGGATGAGAATGTGGAAGCATTGCTTTATGCCATTTCTATTATCCAACCAAATTGGATAAATGAAGCAAGGGAGGAATGGGTTATGACTTTAAAATCATCTACAAAAAGGGAAGCTAAATGTTGTTGCGGATGCACTCTCAAGAAAGGATGAGGATGTGGAAGCATTGCTTTATGCCATTTCTATTATCCAACCAGATTGGATAACCGAAGCAAGGGAGGAATGTAAGAATGACGAAGAAGTATGGACACTCATTCAAAAGTTGCAGAAATATCCCAGTACATCTGATAAATTTAGTTGGAAAAATGATTCCTTATGGTACAAAAATTGCTTATATATTTTTAATAATTCCCAATTAAAACAAAATATTCTTTTGGAATTGCACACCTCTCCCTTAGGAGGATACTAGAGATTTTTTAAAAACTTACCGCATGGTGAAGAAATAATTTTTTGGGATGACCTTAAATATGATATTCAAAAGTTTGTGGTGGAAAAATGATTCCTTATGGTACGAAATTTGCTTATATATTTTTAATAATTCCCAACTAAAACAAAATATTCTTTTGGAATTTCACACCTCTCCCTTAGGAGGACACTCGATATTTTTAAAAAAACTTACCACATGGTGAAGAAATAATTTTTTTGGGATGACCTTAAATCTGATATTCAAAAGTTTGTGGTGGAATGTTTGGTTTTCCAACAAAATAAAGTTGAGACAATTAAGACTTCGGTTACGCTACAACCTTTATCCATTCCAAATCAACGTTGGGAGGAGGTTTCAATGGATTTTATCATAGGTTTACCTAAGTACGAAGGAAAGAGTGTCATCATGGTAGTTGTTGATAGACTTACCAAGTATGCACATTTTTGTGCATTATCTCATCCATTTAAAGCCAATACGAGTTGTTATTCAATTTATGGAAACAATTCAAAAGCTACATGGAAAACCAAAGATTATTGTAAGCGATAAAGATCCCATTTTCAATGGAAATTTTTTGGATGGAATTATTTTCTTGTTTGGGTACTCAACTAGCTCATATCTCATCTTATCATCCTCAATCCAATAGGAAAAACTGAGATAGTGAACAAATGTTTGGAAGGACATCTTCTTTGCTTTGTATCTAATGAAAACACAATGGGTCAATGGGTTACCTCTGGGTCTGAATGGTGGTATAACACTTCCACATTTGTAGCAAAAATGACCCCATTTATGGCACTTTATGGATATCATCCGCCATCCATCACATCATCTTTAAGAGAAAATTCTAAGATTCAAGCGGTGGAATATCACATCGAGCATCAACAACATGTTTTCCAACTCTTAAAGGATAACCTAAATTTTTCACAGAATCGAATGAAACAATAAGAAAATAAACATTGCAACGAGACAAGTTTTGATGTAAGTGACTCAGGGTATTTTTACGACTACAACCATACAAACAAATGTCCCTCAAGAAATCTAAGAAGGATAATAAATTATCACCAAGTACTATGGTCCTTACAAGGTGTTGCAAAATATTGGTACTATGGCATACAAATTGGAGCTTCCTACATCTTCTCGAATGCACCTAGTTTTCCATGTTTCATGCTTAAATAAGATACTGAGATGACAAACTTTCGGTTCAAACAATATTTCCAAAACTTGATGAGGAAGGAAAAATCATATTGGAACTCGAAGCAATCACGAAACAAGAACTCAACAATTATGAAATCGATCAATTTCGGAGTATCGATCAAGTGGAAGAACTTACCCATGAAGATTCCACATGAGAGGATGATAATTTTTATTCGAAGCATCTAGAACTATTCAAGCACTGAGGACACCACTTTTTTTGAAGGAGAGGGGCATGTTAGGTCCCTATATTACTAGTGTATTTCCCTATTGTTGTTAGTGTAGTCCCCTTATTGTTATTGTTGTACCACTGTAGTCCTCAAATTGTTAGTATTGTGCCCCATAATAGCCCATTATTGTTATTGTTGTGCCCTTACATTATTATTGTTAGGTCGAATAGGATTATATTGTGATCCCATGGACTCCTATATATAGAAAGGAGGTTTTTCCATTTGTGTCATCCAAGAATGGTTCATTTATGTAAATGTAAAGGAGGTTGCTCCCTCGAAGTGGATGATTTATTAGACGTTGATCTCTCTTTTTCTTCTATTTTGGGATTTGGTTTCATAACATGATATATTTCCAAGACATAAGGTATGTAAATAAGGATTTAAATGGAAAAAAATATAAACCTATTTAACCTTTTTAATAAGTTAAGCATACATGAGAATTTTCCAAAAAATCGATTAAAGGGAACCAAAAATGCGTGTAGAAGGGTCTTGTCCAAGTTGTAAAGCAGTGGTTAGGGTAAGGTAGTTTGGGGGTAAAAAAGACAATTGTGTAGAAGGGTCTTGTCCAAGTTGTAAAACTGATGGTTAGGGTAAGGTAGTTTGGGGGTAAAAAGAGGACAATTGTGTAGAAGGGTCTTGTCCAAGTTGTAAAAGAGTGGTTAGGGTAAGGTAGTTTGGGGGTAAAAAAAGGACAATTTTAACGACCAACAAACATCAATAGAAATATGAGCACTTTGAGACAATTTGAAGCACCATAATACACATTAGCTCAGGGTTGATGTTTCGGATTGGAGAAGTCTCGGCGAGATAGTCTGGAATTGAAGATTTGGACCGCATAGGGAAGTAATTGAGATGATAAATATTATCGTGTGGCAATAACTTAGGTTTGATCCTACCATTTACTATTTCTACGGGGGTTCTCCAAGTGAGAGATGGGCATCATTATGATTTTTTGTGCATAAGGGATGAATCTTGAGGGTTTAACCATGATTAAGGGATAAATCCGAGAAATTAGACACTAAAAGAATATTATTGGGCTAACAGGACCATGATCAAGGCCTTAGATTATGAGGCTTAGACTGCAACACAAGTCCTCCAAAAGGGATAATTTGCATACTAGTGGGATAGGGATGTCATTAGAATTTTTTTTGCACTAGGATTAAGCCTATGGACCCTAAACATGATTAGGTGAGCAAGAACATTTTTTAAGGATTCAAATATTATGCCTATGTATAGTATTATAGGTGACTAGTCCGGTTTGAAAAGTCATGCATACATAATGAGGGGGGGGAAATTTAATGAAAAACATGTAATTTACTATTAAAATTGGTAATTTTTTTTAGCAAATATCATATATGTAAAAAAATAGACGAATTTTTCACCAAATTGGTGAATTTTTTTTTAGCAAATATCACATAAAAATAGACGAGATTTTTTTGCCAAATTGGTGAATTTTTTTTTCTTCATAAATGTCAAAAAAAATAACCAATAGCGAAAATTTCCCCTAAAATTTTCCCCCTGTAGGTAAGGATAATAAAGCCCTTAGCCACAAATAAATCTTACTATTTTTTATGGAATATGAAATATTCCATGAACCACAACAAACATATTGTAGAAATTAGCTTAATCCTTGAATGGGATATGGGCAACATGAGAATATCATCCATTTAATCACATATATGTAAAAAAATAGACAAAATTTTTCACCAAATTGGTGATTTTTTTTCTTTCATTAATGTCCAAAAAATAACCAATTGGTGACAATTTTCCCCTAAAATTTTCCCTATAGGTAAGGATAATAAAGTCCTTATCCACAAATAAATCTTACTAGTTTTATGGAATATGAAATATTCCATGAACCATTACAAACACCCTTTAGAAATTAACTTCATCCTTGAATGGGATATGGGCAACATGAGGAGGTTTTGCATGCAAGAGTTGGGTATTGAGAATTTGGCTTAAAATAAATCTTCTAGGGGGTTGAGTCCCTAAACTAGGCTTCAAAGCACCACATAGGCCTAAACCAATGGCTTCTTTGTGGGATATGGGCATCACTAAGAGATCCGGTGTACAAGCCATGGGTTTGGAGGCCTTGATCACAATAGATGAAGGAAAATAAAGACCATACAATCTAAAATAGTCTTCTAGTGCTCATAATTTATTAATGACACCTTGAACCACCAGAAAAAACTATCTAAACAAAGTATTTAGCCTCTAAATGAGATATGTGAACCATTAGAAAGTTTCAAACACAATGAAAGGGTAACAAAAGATTTACCATAGTCATGGGAGAATGTAAAATATATTAGGACCTAAATGAATTTTTTGAGGTTCATGAACCATCAACAAGGCCTTGAACCACTATAAAGGCCCTTTAGAAGGGATATCTAACTTACACTTGGGACATGGATGCCATTACAAGGCATGGGTATTAAGGCCTTGACCATACTAAATGAAGGAAAACAAAGGCCATAGAATCTAAAATAGTCTTCTAGTGCTCATAATTTATTAATGACACCTTGAACCACCACAAAAACTATTTATATGGAGTCTTTAACCTCTAAATGAGACATGGGCACCATTAGAAAGTTTCAAACACAATGGAAGGGTTGCGAAAGCTTGACCATAGTCATGGGAACATGTAAAATATATTAGGACGTAAATGAATATTTTAAGGTTCATGAGCCATCAACAAGGCCTCCAACCATTACAAAATCCCTTTAGAAGGGTTATTTGACTTACAATTGGGACATGGATGCCATTATGAGGTTTTATGCACCAAGTATGGGTCTTGAGGACTTGAGTATTTTAAGGAGAGGAAATAAAGGGCCTTAAGCCTTATATAAATAATTTAAGGATCCCAGGTTCGTAGACATGACCTCAAAGCACCACAAAAGCCCTCTAGAAGGGATATTTGACTTAGAGTGAGATACAAGCATCTATAGAATGATTTTTTGTACCAAGGACAAATCCTATGGTCTTGACCATGATCAAGTAGGGAAAATATGGGTTGTATGATCTAGGTGGAGCTTCAAGGACTAATAAGATGAAATGAAACCTTTCTAAATTCAATACTAACTTTTCAATACCTTTGATTTGATATACAAATATGAAAGAATTTTGTGCATAATTCCTTTTGATAAATTAGTATGATGCTAAAATAATAATAAATTTCTATAAATTTTTTCCTCATAAAATAAAAAAATAATCTTATATAATCTTATTGAAATATAATAAATAATCACTATAAACCTAAAAATATTTGTAAAATAACATAGTAAAGATCTATATAAATTTTTAAAAAAAGTGCAAATAACATTATTGTTAAACAAGGGCAATAGCTGCAATGAAGTATCACTATCACTTATTATTAATTGATTAAAGGAGGTTGTGCCTCTGCACTAGCATAATGAACTTAGCTCCATTCTATTTTTTTAGAGAGATAACTATGCTTATAAGTCTTCAAGCTGTGAAATGGGGCACTATCACTTATTATTAATTGATTAAAGGTTGTGCCTTTGCACTAGCCTTAGCTCATTGGGCTGAGCTCCATTCTATTTTTTTAGAGAGATAACTATGCTTATAAGTCTTCAACTGTGAAATGGGGCACTATCACTTATTATTAATTGATTAAAGGTTGTGCCTCTGCACTAGCATAATGGACTTAGCTCATTGGGCTGAGCTCCATTCTATTTTTTAGAGAGATAACTATGCTTATAAGTCTTCAATTGTTTATGGTGGGGCTTTTATGGACTGACATCTGGGTACTCATAGGTTAATAATAACATGTCTTTAATTGACTTAATAGTTTGAATAGCATAATGAACTTAGCTCATAGGTTAATAATATGTCTTTAATTGACTTAATAGTTTGAATATCATAATCAACTTAGCTCATTGCGTTGAGCTTTATTCTAATTTTTTTTAGAGAGAGAACTATTTGAGCGATTTGGGCTTCTACCACCGGGGAATGGACATATGCTAACGATGGCTAATAAGTGACCTGCCAATAGGCATTAAATGAGCATGGGCTGTATATGCCCACAATTAGATAACTGACCTGCCAATAAGCATTAAATGAGAGGCACCGTATATATTACATAACTAGCCTGTCAAAATGGTAGACATATAGTGACTCACCTCATTTAATGCCCATTAACAAGCTATTTATTTTCAGCCATACGCTAACCGCGTAGTCTAAACAAGCAGTGAAATGGCCCAGAATTTGGCAAAGATTTTGAAAAAAATCCGGCAAAGATTTTATCAGAATCATGTTTACAGTTGTTAAACTTTAGTATTTTAAGTGCCCTAAGGGTTTTTGATAGTGCTGAATCCATTTCCACTATCAAAAATGGATTCCAAACACTCTAACTATCTGATTTTTTTGAATTTTATTTTACCAGATTCCAGCAAAAAAAACTGCCATCCTAGCTATTCCACATGCTAGATAGACAACTTCTACGCTAACAAGTCACCAGACCAGAGTAAGTTTTCATTAGGAATTTAAATACGCTGGAATCATATCTTCGCTCAGAACGATGATTTGTACAGCCTGCAAATAGTTATTCAACAACAAACACTTCGCTTGCAACAACAATATACCCATACAGAAGGTAAGGAACATTCACGAGTTCAGAAGGTAAGGTAAGGGTAGCAGTAACGAGATACCGGTTATTACGTATATAATAATAAGAAAGAATGACCTGCAATGATATGTTTGGGGAGCCATTCACACCTTCCTTGCGTAGGTGTTGCTGTTATCATAAGGTGTGACTGATACGCATGGTACCAATCCATTAGATTCATATTATATATTTATCAATGAACTTCTTCATAATGTTTCTAATATATTCTTATCAATTTAAAAAAACTCTTTCCATACAATGTTTCTAAACTATTCTTATCAATTTAATTAAAATATGGATGAAACAGGTGAAATCCGCCTTAACGACATGGTATCTGTAATCAACCTGAGTTTATCTCTTTTTTTTCAAAGGAAAAAAAACGCTATTTCATATTAATTTAAAAGGTAGTACATACTGTTTCTTCTTGAAAAGACAGTAAAAAAAGACTGTCTACAAAATTCTATATCTCGAGTATTTTTTTTCTTTTTGATTGCTGAAAATAGATATCTATTATATCATCTGAGGATCTCTGGTTGAGAATAATTTATGCTGCGAGTAAAACATTTTTTCAAAAAATTGAAAAGTAAAACATACCATTTTTTTGATGGATGTCTTTTTTTGAGAGAGATCTGCAGACCAGTTTTGTTCTCTGTAGATGTATTGGAAAGTTACCTTCTGGAATGTTTGGTCAATGTTTTTATGAGTTTTATCCAACTGGAAAGAATAGGCCGATGTTGTTGAGGCCTTTGACCCATTCAATAATGTCTTTGACATCTCCAAAAATCTGTATAACCTCAATTCTGAGCCATTTAAAAGCTATCAACACACCCCACAACACTATTATTTCTGCGATACTATTTGAGACCTTTGATCCCTTCAATAATGTCTTTGACATCTCAAAAATCTGTATAGCCTCAATTCTGAGCCATTTGGAAGTTATCAACCCACGCCACAGGGCTATTATTTCTGCTATACTATTTGTGCCCTTCCAACCAGAAGTGATAAAATGCCTTTGACATCTCAAAAATCTGTATAGCCTCAATTCTGAGCCATTTGGAAACTATAAACCCACCCCCACAGGGCTATTATTTCTGCTATACTATTTGTGTCCTTCCAACCAGAAGTGATAAATCTTATCAGCAGATTTATGTATAACTGCTTCCCCAACCTCAGCTTTATCTATGATAAAACGTTGATTACAAATGAAAAATATTGGGAGTTCGGTATTTAACTACCTTGGGAAATCTGTGCCATAGCTACAGATGCTTTGTACGACCATAGTTAAAATATGAGTGATTAGAGCTATAATAAACAATTAAAATGCTGACTTGCACGTGGGAAGTTCGTGTTGTCTCTCTGTCCAATCGAAGTCAAAATAATAAAAAAAATACCATTTTAACAATTTGGGATTTTTGCATTCCGCTCAGGGAAAAAAACTGCTCTACTAAGTTAATAATTGGGTGCCAAAGCTGCGATAAATTATAAGTGAAGCCCCATAGTTGTAATGAAACAAATTCAATTTATGTTTTGTTGATATAATTGAATTCAGCATGTGAAGTACAAAGATCAAAAGAGAGCAGCAAAGCACACGAGGGGACTGGTGGAAGGCATTGGGCTCGAGTATTGTGAGATTTTGTTCGAAAATTTTAACCATTTTGACCAGATCTCGTCACCCACTCGAAATATCAATCCATTTTCACATTTAATTTTCATGGATTTTGTATTGCAGGAACTTTATAATGTTAAAATAGTTAATTAATTCCTCTATAAAGAGTTTGTTAAAATTAGAGAGTAAATTAATTGTGGGTTGAGTCAATAGAAGAGTTTGTTAAAATTAGAGAGTAAATTAATTGTGTGTTGAGTCAATAGAATTAAGTGATAGTCATAATTTAGTGTGTGGTTGTATGTCAAAGTATTTAGGGGAATTACTAATTAGAAAATGTTAAATACTTTTTACAAGGTTTATTATAATCAATCAAGTTTGTGTGAGAGTTACAACTCGTATTTTTTTGTGTGTTAAATTTGTATTTTACTCTTTCGTCTTTCCAACAAATTGGTATCAGAGCGAGGTTAAAAAGAGTTAGAAAAAACGAATTAACATCAATATGTTTGTGAAAGAAGAGAAATGTTTTTTTCTCTTGTTTAATGCTATAATGCACCTTGCAGGTTATACACAAGGCGTTATAACGTAGGTCTAAGCACGTTGTTCCTTGTGTTTTTTTTATGAGTTATATCACTAAAGCGAGTCTCTACCTTTGTAAGGAGCATTAGTACGCTACCCCATTAAACTCCAACACTTTAGTGTGACGTAATTTCAAAGCCATAAAGTCATATTTGTGACAACATTTTTTTGAAAATGTTTGATTTTTTTAATATATTAAAGTTTTTCAAAAAGAGATTTTGAAAATATTTGTAAAGTTTTGGAAAATGTTAAATACTCTTCTTTACCGGGTTTATTGTAATCAATCAATTTTGTGTGATCAATAGAAGAGCCACAACTCGTGTGTTTTGTGTGCTAAATTTGTATTTACTCACTTACCTTTCTTACATATAGCGAAAATAATCTCAAGGATTCTGTTAGAAAGTGATGATTGCAACGAGTTTGAAAATCACCATTAATAATAAACCCGTGTTGAGGGCATTAGTTACATTTAATTCTGAAATTAATCAGGATGAAGTACAAATTAATGGTTGAATTATGATATGTATTGTCGCAATCATAATATTATTCACTGTTGTTTTTTTCGTTTGCCTTTGTTGGGCTTTGAGGACCTCAGGCACATCGTAGTTTTAGGGTCGAACTTCACCTTAGCTCCAGGGTAATTAACAATCATCATCGGAATTGAGTTGCTCCGTTGGTGACTTTGAATTTCAATCTTAAATGAAAACACATGCCTTGCATTTTACAATATTGTAGACCTGTAGATTTGAAAAAAGTTAGTGGATTCATATTATATTAATGAATTTTCTATGCAGATACGCGAAAAGAAAAATAGTAAAGTTGATAATAGTGTGAAATGTAAAATTGCTTAATGCGGATGACCCTTGAGATACTTCATGCAGAGTCCCAATATGTAGGGAGGAGGAAAATAAGAAGGATCTCATTGTGCAGAAGACCTAGAGGAGCTCAATTTTATAGTTCGTATGAAAGTGCATACCGGTGGGTGGCAGATGCAAAAACCATATCTTGTGGAGATGTCATAACTAGCAATTGCTCCAAAAGGTGCAAAGAGAGGCTGTTAGGTTTGTTAAATTGGAAAAAATGTATTTAGATTTCCATAATCTAACTAAATAATAATTATTATATTAAATTTAGGTTTTTTAGTGTGTATATATATATATCATTGAACAAAATTCAATTAGACATGTATGTTTTCATTTAGTGAATTTCAGTATTTGAGGGTTTAATTTATTGGATTATGACCATGAAATTAGTTTGTACTACCAACCATATTTGTCAATTAATATGGGACTGAAGTATCTTAAACAAACTCTGTAACAAACTGTCTGCATTTCAAGAGTCAATGTATTTTCTATCTGTAATGTGCTTATTTGTATTATGCTTTGGATCACAGTCACACATTTTGAATTTAATTTAACTTTTGAATAATATATTTTGTTATGGATTTCCAAAATTCAGAACTTTGGCTTAGTTACTATTGACGGTTATACGAAAGCCCATAAAAATCAATCTATGCTCATCTTGTTGCAAAATAAAGTCAAGGCCAATAACACAAGAGGTAAATCATAAAATATAATGAATAGCGACATTAAGAGTAAAATATGTATCACGAGATAAAATAATTAGAGAAGTTTGTCTAAAATATATTATATTGTTCTATAATTTACCCATTTATACAAGCAAAACAAAGCATGGAAGATAGAATACAACAACAACGACAATTGGATGTTGCACTACTCATGGTGTGAGAGAGAAAGAACACTAAACTACATGTTTGAAGCTTTTCCTCCTCATCATCAAAATCTCTGTCTCCCTCTTCATTTGCAGTTGCATCCTGCTGATACTCGGAGACCAAGGTTATCCTTGTAGTGTACCCAAGCTAGTAGTGTAAAACAATAATACCTAATAATTACTTATTGAACTAATGTAATAAAGCAATATATCATATAGTAATAACTATGAATTCAATCCATTGGGTTGCGTTGTGGTTTAACGTAAAGTTGGAGTTCTTGCCCCAAGTGATGACCCATGTTAAAGCGGATGACTAGATATTTCTGAGGTGTGGGTTGCGTTAATGCAACACCATTGGTTCTGTGGTAGCACAGAGAAGTTGTGATTAATGGTCGTTGATGTTAATGAGATCTATGTGGATGAAGCCATGTGTAACTCTTTAGTGACTACAAAATATATACCACTCACTTGTAACGTCATAACCAAGGGTTTTTTGGTCATAAAACTCTTATATTATAGAGTTTGACACCCTCTTAAATAAAAAAGGTTTATCCGACTTAAAAAATAATTTAATAGAAATTTTGAATGTTTGTTAACCTTGTGTAAATAAAGAGATATAAACCATATCATTGTAATTGCTTCCAAAGCTAATTAGATCACTCACTTTGTAAAAATCAAATACATTTATAATATTCTTTTGCATTAATTAATAAATTTAAATTACATAAAATAATTATAATATAAATATGTATATTTTTTTTTTCAAAACAATTCATATTAACCATGGCATCAATCAAAAAACTGACAAATGCTGAAATTAACGTAAATACAAAAGCAATATCATATATATATATATATATATATATATATATATATATATATATATAATGTGAAATGAAGAAAGTGATTTCTTAGAATCCTTTTGCTAAAATAGGGATATTAGCCCTATCATTGCAATGACTTTCAAACTAAGTAGTTCACCTACTTTGTAAAAATTAAATATGTTTATAATGATTTCATGTAACAATGATGTTATAGTTTGGAATTTTTAATTAAAAGTATGAATAAAAAAATTAAAACATGTTTTTTAAAATATAATTAAAAATTTGAAAAGATAAAAAGTTATATAGTTTTCCTAACTACTCTTTATCAGGTTTTAGAATTTATAATGATTTCATGTAACATTGATGTTATAGTGGAATTTTTAATTAAAAGTATGAATAAAAAAATTAAAACATGTTTTTAAAAATATAATTAAAAATTTGAAAAAATAAAGAGTTATATAGTTTTCCTAACTACTCTTTATTAGGTTTTAGAATTCTGAATTGGCAAGAAAAAAAATTATATTTTTTCATTAAAAATATTAATAGTAAATAAAAAGTATATTTTAAAAAGATGAAAAAAATAATAATTTAAAAATAGGAATAAAAAGTTAGAAACGATAAAAAGTTACATAATTTTCATAGCTAATTTTTATTAACTTTTGGATATTTTAATAGAAAATAAAAAGTTCAAATTAATTTTTATAGATAAGTGTTGAGAATTGAAATAATTACATTGGGCCAAGGGATCATGGTGGGGACTGGTGTTACATGTTTTTCACATGGCTTTATGTTAAGCTCTAAGTAGTCTTGTAGTTTTTTATGGTCATGTATGTTGGAATTGTTTACATTATATTGTTGTTTTATTTTTATGTTTTTTCTCTAATTTCCTTTCATTCAACATTCTTGTATATGAATTTTCAATAAATTTTAAAATATTGTGCATCTTTCTTTCTCCATATCTTCTTATTCAAATTATTTTATATACTTTCAATTCCAAAATTTCTTTCTTATTTTTAACCCACATTAACTAATTATTAGAAGCACATTCTTGTATATAACTTTTCAACAATTTTTAATTTTGTGGATATCTTCCATTCTCTAAATCCTATTTTTGAATTCCATTCTCTAAATCTTATTTTTGAAATTATTTGTATACTTCCAATTCCAAAATTTCTTTCTTATTATTAACACATAATAACTAATTTTCATCTAGCTATTTATATATTTCAATTTTTCTTTATATAAAATATACTTCTAATTCTATTTTATATATGAGAATTTTTATCATCAATAATATTTTTTTTTTCTCAAATATTATACTCTCAAAACTTTTCATTTCTATTTAATTTGGTTCCATATATTTTTCAATATATCTAATATTTTATCTTAAAATCACAATTTTAATAAATTTTTTATAACTAAATCTAAATTTGAATAATCCCAAACCAATAAATTCAAAATCTCAAGATATTTAACCTTCCTCATACCTCAATGCCTATGAAAAATTTAAACCTTTGTGTACTTGACCATACACAAGGGTTTTGTTGGTAATGTTAATATGTACAGATAATACATTCTAAAAAGTAGGGAGGACCATACAACTAAATACACAAACAAAGGATGAATGGTATATTCCACCGTCTTGTCTATTTATCGCTAGTTGATGTCAAATAATAGGAGTCAATTTATGTTAAAGAGAAACACATCGAGCGCCCCTGAAAAAATAAATGGATCACCACCCTCAACCTCTTTCACGATCGGCAACCCTTTGCTCCGGATTAAATAAATAGTTAAAGAAACCAACCAACACAACCTCCTCAGACTTGTTTCTGTTGATTGCAATTAAACCGGGGCGACAGTCGACAACTGTCGGTGTGCGGCAAAGGTCTCCTTCCTGTACAGTTCACATTTACTGACGGCCAGGAAACCCATTTTGATCAATTCCAAGTTCCCAAAAGCAATGCTGGTGACAACCACAGAGCCACGACCTACTCAGTTCGGAGGTCTAAGAAAATCAATGAGTCTGTCTATAAATATTCCCTGGAACTTTGGAATAAATATGATACGCGTAAATATGGTGCACAAATGTCAAGCACAAAGGAGGAGGGTATCATAAAAATGTGTGCACGTGTCGTGTGTCACTTGGAGAAAATAACGGTAAACAAAAAGGTTAGCTAGACTGATTCAAAAGAAAGGCTTATTGGCGTAATTAAAATTAATTTGACGACAATCCAAATCTACACATACAATGCCATTTATCTTTTGATTTTAGATGATATCAAGTGATGACACAAGACTAAGAAAATGAATTTTCAGTGTGCTGAGCTGGAAGCTTCCTCTGCATAGTGAAAGCTTTCTCCACACAAGAAATATATTAATTGGAGATTTTTTCATCCCGCCCTCACTTCGTAAATGACCAACAACCACGTCAATTCTAGCATCATTGGGAAAAGCAATAACATAACATTGTTAGTGTCAATGTCAGAGTACTCACCAATGGAATAACCACTATATATATATAATGAATTTTTAGACACTGCAAATACCAAAAATAAAATCCATTCCATTAGGGAAATTATGTTTCATAAGAGCTCGATGAGTCAATCTAAAATTAGAAATCAGATTTACAGAAAATTAGAAAATTATATTTGCATTTAGTGAAAATAGAAATATTGAGCATTTTCCAAAAACGTTAATTAAAATTACAAAAATCAAAATAATGTAGAGTCAATGCACTTTGAGCTTAACCCTAATGTTATAGTCCATTTGAAAATTCCCTCTTGCGATTCAATTCGTGGAAAAATATGCCAATCTTAATACAATTTAGATTTCTTTGGTTGCTGTTGAGTTTTATATTAAAAATAATGAATAGCAGTAGTTTTTTTAGAAATTTTATATTAAATTTTTTGAGATTTTTTTATTTAAAAAAAATAGGAATGAAAAGAAATAGTTTCTGTATTAAAAGGATGATATAAATTCTATATTAAAAAGTATTGTAGACTAAGATAAGTTTAATATTTTAAAATTTTAAAATTTTAAAATTCATTTTTAAAATTTTTCTAATATATTTGGATGATAGCAATTATCATAGCTATTATGTCTATTGAAAAAGAGATGATTAGTGGTATGGAATTTACTTAGATGTTCATTTTTTGTTCTTTGCATAAAGGATAATTTTCACACTCACTTATTGGGCCGGGAGGCCCATTTCATTCTACGATCGGTATGACCTTGATGTGTACCTCGATGTGTAAAGTATATCGGAAACGAAAAAAAAGCTAAGGAAATTAAAGAAATAAAATCTAAATAATTAGAGGTATGGTAAATAAATACTTGACTTTTTATATTTACTCGATAAACCACTTTATATTTACAAAAACTCAAAAAAGAGGTTTTATTTAGGTGAAGCCTATGTGACACATTATTATTAATACCATGGGCTAAATACCATGGGACAAATACTAGGGACAAATTATTAATGATACCATTGGACAAATACCATGAGCCAAATACCATATTTATAAAAGAGGTATAAAGAGGTAAGGTAAATAAATAAAAATATATCAAATAGGATTAGAAATCAACATCTAATTATATATGAAGTTGTTGTAGCTGCTACAACACCACCCAAAATTTTGGGTATATTTAAAATTTCGGGTTCCCCCTCTGCTCGCCTAGGCGTTAAAGTCTTTCACCTGACCTGCAGTCAACGACATCCCGTCGACCTATCCCCAACCCCTCACGAGTTGTCTCATCACCATGACTTGATGCTGTCGCTGCAATCATGCCATATGTGAGAAGGATCATCTAGCGTACGCTCAAACATTCTTATTGCGGTCGCGCCATGTGTAATGAGATTGCCATGCATACGTTTGAATGGAAACCTTTTGTGTATTGACAATTAAAGACCCTCTCGCCGTGGGTCATTAAGCATGTTGACTGAATGCATATTTTAAAATCTTTAATCTCATACGTGTTATCTAGGGGCACCATTCACAAAGAATAACTGTGAACTAATTAATGTTATGTTGATTATACAGGTCCATCCCACGACTGATCAACTCATCAATGATTGTCATGGCACCGAGAGAAATAATATTAAGCCTCTTGCATCTGAATAGATTAAAGAACCTGGGCTTGTCGACCATACTGTGGTTTCAAACGAATCTCTAGCTAAAGTTATGTTTGAAATCCACCAAATGATTCTACCCAAAGTGAAAGCAGTGATGTAAAGATGCATGTCAGACGGACCTTCCTCTGAGGGTGGCAGCCAACATAAGTATTCTTTACTATTGGAGGTGTTGAATCCTTTGAGCAAAAGTTGGAAGACGCACAAGAAGCGTTGGGTATTGGTCCTCATGATTATGTTCCTGTGACATATGTTTCAGAAATGGTCTAGTATCAAGAGTTGTTGAGATGTGCACCTATATTATTGATTCTGGGGTCTCTCATTTACTTTGGGCGAAGAAACACAAAGTGGTTTGGGTGTAAGTGGACCTAGAGGCAAAGGTGGCCGTAGACTCATTAACATCAGCAAAACTATGTGAAAACATTATGAGGAGCGCACATTCAATGAAGCAAAGTTATGTTGCACATTTAAACCAAAGTCAAGTAATGGCGAAGCACATTTTGTTTTGGAGATTGTTCAAATTTTACAAAAAGTCATTTTTTGAACCAACAATCATTTTGAGTTGTGTGGGAAACTCTGGAAAATGGGGGACAAGGGGCAATTATGGTTAAATCCAAGCTACACGGTGGATGCAAAATTTATGATGTTATACAATTTAACCAAGGTAAAATCATATGGGTTCAAAGCCATAAGAAATGGCGGAGCAAAACCATGTCAAGACATTATGAATTGGCACACATTCGATCGGCCTAAGTGGTGTTGTATATGAAACCAAGGCACCAACCATATGGTTTTAAAACCATATAAGGTTAAAGGAACGATATCATGAAAACACTACAAATGAACTCAAATATCGAAACCTATATTTAAAGGGTGAGGCGGAGTTTTATTCTTTAGAGGAGATATGAAATATGTGGGCAAAAGGTTGTTTTTTTTGGAACATGAAGTCAAACGTTCCAATGGTAGGTTTCAATCTATCATGAAACATTTGATGGCCAAAGTTTATGTTAAAGCATGGAACGGGATGTTATGATAAATGTTAAAGCATGGAACCATATTTACGTTAAAGCATGGAACCGTATGTTAAAGCACAGAAGCATGGAACCATATGTTAAAGCATGGAACCATAAATGTTAAAGCATGGAACCATATTTACGTTGCAAGGGGATAAATGTTCGATGGCAGGTTTTGTTTGAGTGCAAATATAGATGTATATTGCAGTCCAACTTTATAATTAAGGCGCAAATGTTCGATAACGTATGTTATATAGCGGTCCAACCTCACGATAAAAGGTGGAACGGAGCTGCATGGACATGTTGGTCAACTCTACGTTGGAGATCGTGGGAGCAGAACGTTGAGAAACCATTGCAAGTGGGCGCGCATTCATGGGCCAAGGTTGCATTGCAAATTTACACTAAGGGCAGGGTTGACGGTCAAACAACTTACGTTTCAAAACCATATGAGGTGGCAAGCAGAACCATCTAAAGCATTGCATGGAGCTATACGTCTGATGCCAGGTTTTCAATCTATAATAAACATGCACAACATATACATATAACGGCCAGATTTTGTGAAGCCCCAACATCGTAATGAATATATGATAACATGCGAGCATGGCGCCGGTGGAGACTAGAATTATGGTGAACGTTAAAGCGGAGATAATGATGGTCAAAAATTTACGTTCTACAGTGGCAACGCTGTAATATTGGTAGGTCGACAGTCAAAAAAACCGCAAGGTGGAGTTTTCCACGTGGCCATCCCAAATTTATGCGGCAAAATCACAAAAGGACCTCGCGTTTTGAGTAAGTATGAAAAGCTTATCAATACTGAAGGCGAATGCATTACAAACTGTAGTTGTGAGCCAAGAAGTCAGCGCCATAAAAGGCATGCTGCACTACATTTCAAAAAGGCGGATAAGATCTGATTGTTACAGCCTTGACAACAATATTCCAGGAGATGATCACGCTGCAAATCTACTATTAATAACCTGCGCTGGTCACATTCAGAAAAACGTTATAGCTACATTTTCGTGGGGATCTGATTTTTCAATATTGCCATTACTGATCACGCCGAGCTGTCTTCACAAAGCTCAGTTTCCGATAATGCCTAAGCGTGTGCTGTTACTCTGTTCAAAGGCACTGGAAAACCAGATCACACGTCCCAAGTCGATTTCATGCAGTGCGTTGCTCACCACAGAAGTGAAATTGTCCATAATCCGTTCGCAGAAAAGCCTTAACAACACACATGTTAGCAGGATATCGGTTCACTAACCCTCACCTTTCCGGGGCAGATAAATCTTTCGTTTTATTCTAGACCCATCGAAATGAAGAATCCTCCACATACGTGGTAAGCACAATCGACCTGCGAATCATCTCTGAGGCAGCCTTCGAGACAGTGAGGTCGCACACGTGCTTTTGGACTCAGAGGAACAGAACCATGTATCATTTGCCTTGCAGAAGGAAAGATCTGTCTTCTGGAGGTGGGATCGAAGTGCACAACCAAAATTGGTATTCGAAGCTGCATGCTCTCATTTTAATGCATGTTTGAATTGCATACGGATTCAGCTGCATCATTTCTGCCATTGCCGTAGGATATAGATCCTCCACGAGAACCAAAACGCTCATCTTAACCAGTGCAACAACAACTACGGGACGTATCTCCGATACAACAGATGCGAAATGCTCTGTTGCAAGCGCAAGAGTTCCACCTTGAAAATTATGACGAAGATGATGATTCAAGGAGGCTTAGGGTTTGATGTTAAATCGGTCCAGCAGATTAATGATTTTAGATTTCCTTTGGAAGACTGGACATAACGTAGCAATGGTGCTGGTCTGCTTATAACCTGACTTGCCACCACGAAGACAAGTTGTTCGAAGGGCACAGAGAAAACCCACTTGAGCCATTCTCCCTGATGACAAAATGGCACAACATTTGACCACACAGGGGTCCAACTGATTTTAGCTGTGATAGATTATTGCATTTTTTGTGTTGATTCCATAACATTCGCGGATAATTATATGTATGTACAGGGCTAATATAAATTC
This sequence comes from Pinus albicaulis, assembly GCA_034641835.2. Classification (NCBI taxonomy): domain Eukaryota; kingdom Viridiplantae; phylum Streptophyta; class Pinopsida; order Pinales; family Pinaceae; genus Pinus; species Pinus albicaulis. The sequence continues at coordinate 39,370,100 of MU968359.1, forward strand.
ATTTATCTGCAAATTATATGAGAAGAAAAAGGGACTATGTTGATTGATTCTGTTTTCTTGCAGGTAACATATCATTTCATGCAAATTCCCTTAATGTAGAAATAACATCGCCGGCAGATAGAGGCTGCTGTCTCACATGGCGAGGGCTAAGCCAGGCCTTCGGAGAACAAGGTTATGATATCTCTGAAAGACAAAGGCAGAAGGATAAAACCCCAGGTCACACATTGCCCCAGGACGCAAATCCCAACAGGTCGCATATCTTCGATTTTTCGCCTTTTGCGACCCCGCGACCTAGCGACCTAGTCGCAAGGTCGCGAGGTCGCATATCTTCGGTTTTCCACCTTTTGCGACCCCGCAACCCAGCGACCTAGTCGCAAGGTCGCAAGGTCGCATATCTTCATTTTTCCACCTTTTGCGACCCTGCGACCCAGCGACCTAGTCGCAAGGTCGCAAGGTCGCATACTCTCATTTTATTACAACTTGCGACCCCACGACCCAGTCAGGTCACAGGTCGCAACAGCAGCAAGGTCGCAGGTCGCAACAGCAGCAAGGTCGCAGGTCGCAACAACAGCCAGGTCGCAGGTCGCAATGGCGGCTCAGGTCGCAGGTCGCAAAAAGGACTAGGTCGCAAGGCAGCCCAACGGTCAGGAAGATGAAAGATCAAGGAAGCCCGAAGGGCAGTTTCTGCATTATAAATACTCCTACGGGAGCTTGTAAAAGGGGCTTTTTCTTTTTGGAGACTCAAGAGCTACATTGCATTGTATTGAAAGATCATATTCTTAGGCATATGAATACGAATACTTGTTAAAACCCCTTTGTCGGATGATGTGTTTTGCTGTGACAGCACTGTGTGTATTCCTTGAACAGTTTCAGAACATCCTATGATTAATGAAACTGCATTTTCAATAACATCATTTATGCATCATGTTTATCTATGCTTGTGTTAATGATGTTCAGTTTTTTATCGCTTTCTAAATGGATGTTAATACCTTTGTCTATTAGCATTTCGTTTTATCTTTCAGGAAGTAAAGGGGAATCTTGCCATTAAGAACTATTTCTTCTGTGGTCAGATACCTTACAAGCATAACCCCAAAGACGTGCCGTTAACTGCATCTCTTCGGGCGTATATGTTTTATTTATTCTCTTGCTACGCATAGTGTTGTGGACATGTTCAATGCATCAATCATGTATTTCGTATCCTATGAATAAGTGTGTGTCCGTAGGTTCAATCAGGTTCTTTTGAGACCGGAAGGGAAGGCGTCTTAAGCGGTAGCCAGACCCACACCCCGGATGGGATCCCTACTCCAAACGGTTTAAGGTCTAATTGGGATTTTCTACCGGGGAGATCCCCTACCTGGCTTGATAAATTCTTCATTACTTGGTCTATGGGCCAAATACCATGGACCAAATTATTATCAATACCATGCCCAAATTTTTTTTTTTAACCCTAACATTAATATTAAAATATTGATATTATTAAATTTAATAAATTTAGGTTAATACAATATTAAATTTTTTATATTATAATATATATTAATATATCATGATATATGATAGAGGTGGAGAAATAAGGGGACTAACAAGGGAGAGATGGAGATAAATTGAAAGAGAGGGGAGAAGAGGAAAGAAGAGAGATAGAGGAAGAAGAATGAGAGAGTTAGAGAAGGGTAAGAGAGGGAGAGGGAGACATAAAGATGGAGGTGGGAGGGAGAAAGAGAGAGGATTGGAGGGTATATAGAGAGAGAGAGAGAGAGAGAAAGAAGGGGGAAGGGAGAGGGAGGTAGGAAGGGAGAGAGAGGAATGATGAGAGGAGGAGGAGAGAGATGGATTTGGAGGTAGAGAGAGGAAAGGAAGAAGAAAGAAAATACGGAGAGGGAGTGGACAAGGGGAGAGATAGAGAGAGAGTGTGTATGCTTAGGGGTGAGATAAATGGACATAGAAGGAGTGATGGAGACAAGGGGAGAGAAGGAGAGAGAAGGAGAAAGGGAGGGATATAGTAACATAGTTGGAGGGAGAGAGGCCGACGAGGCCGAGGGGAAGGAGAGAGGATTGGAGAGAGAGAGTTGGGGGGGGGGGGGGGGAAGGGTTGAATAGAAGGAGGCGAGAGAGAAAGGTAGAGAGAGAGGAAGAGAGCGATGGGGGAAGAGAGAGGATTGTAGGGGAGAGAGAGAGGTAGGAGAGAAATGGAGAGAGAGGAAGGAAAAGAGAGAGGACTTGAAAGAGAGGAGAGAGGGAGGGATATAAAGATGGAGTTGGAGGGGGAGAGAGGAAGGGATAGAGAGATAGAGCTTGATGGGGAGATAGGGAGGTAAGAAGGAAGACATAGAGAGTGAGTAGAGGAGAGAGAGGGGGAGTGACAAGGGAGAGATGGAGAGGGAGTGTGTATGTTTTTGGGTGAGATAAAGAGGAAAACAAGGAGATATGGAGAGAAGGAGAGAGAGAGGCATATGGTAACAAATTTGGAAGGTGAATATATATATAGAGAGAGAGAGGTGGGAGAGAAATGAAGAGAGAGAGTGAAGAGAGGTAGGGAAAGAGATATGGAGATGGAGAGGGAGAGAGAGGGAGGTAAGAATAAAGACATAGAGGTTGAAAGGTGGAGAGAGAGAGAGAGGGAGTGATAAGGAAGATGGAGAGAGAGGGAGAACGGATAGAAGGAGGGAAGAGAGATAGAAGAGAGGGAGAGGGAGGGAAGTGGGAGAGAGAGAGAGAGAGAGAGAGAGAGAGAGTGATAGATAGATATATTTGAGAAAGAGAGTGTATGTTTTGGGGTTGATAGAGAGAGATAGAGGGAGATAGAGATATAGATGTAAGGTGAAGAGAAAAAGAGATAGATGGAGAGACGGAGGGGGGGAAAAAGAAATTGATAGATATGGAGTGAGAGAGAGAGTGTGTTTGGCGAGGTGAGATAAAAAGGCAAAGAAGGAGAGATGGAGGGATATATAGATATAGATTGGGGGAGAGAGGGAAGACTATTTCTTGCAGTAGATGCATTGATTTCAATGTAGATGGTGATTTCTAATGCTATTTGATTACTTGCACTAGATGCATTGGTTTTGGTGTAGGTGTTGATTTCTAATGATATTTGATTACTTGCACCAGATGCATTGATTTCAATGTAGATGATTTCTAATCCTATTTTATTGCTTGCACTAAATGCATTGATTTTAGTGTAGATGGTGATTTCTAATCCTATTTGATTTCTTTCACTAGATGCATTAATTTCAATGTAGATGTTGATTTATGATTATATTTGATTTCTTGCACTAGATGAATTGATTTCAATGTAGATGATTTCTAATCCTATTTGATTGCTTGCACTGAATGCATTGATTTTAGTGTAGATGGTGATTTCTAATCCTATTTTATTGCTTTCACTAAATGCATTGATTTCAGTGTAGATGGTGATTTCTAATATTATTTGATTACTTGCACTAGATGCATTAATTTCAATGTAGATGTTGATTTCTAATTATATTTGATTGCTTTCACTAGATGCATTGATTTAAATGTAGATGATTTATAATCCTATTTGACTGCTTGCACTAAATGTCTTTATTTCAGTGTAGATGATGATTTCTAATCCTATTTTATTGCTTGGACTAGATGCATTGATTTCAGTGTAGATGCTGGTATTTAATCCTATTTTCCTACTTGCACTAGACACATTTATTTGAGTGTAGATGTTGATGTCTAATCATATTTGATTACTTGTATTAGATGCATTGATTTCAGTGTAGATGTTTTTTTCTATTATTATTTGATTTCTTGCATTAGATGAATTGATTTTAGTGTATATGTTGATTTCTGATTTGATGTAATTGGATGTATGATGGTAAATTAATTTTAAAGTCATTAGATTAGTAGTGTGCAATGATTTTAGTGTAAGCACAAAAAATTATTGACAATGTACATTG